>WXYE02174865.1:0-17900 GCA_011319275.2 Echinosphaeria canescens | reverse complement strand
CCCAATAAATTAACGTGGTCTTATCCATTATTAGAAAAAAAATTGTGCGATAATCATATTCAATTTTTCTATCACTCTTTCATCCGAATTAAAGACACCCACCCTAAAGAGATAGGCTCACGGATGCTAACTATCTTCAGTGATGGTCTTCAGTCTACTATGCATCGTTTACGACATGGTTTATTTATTAACGGTATTAGCTCTTCGGCGGATATGAATTCTGGCGGAGGCAATTCTGTTTTTGTTCGCGCACACAAATGTGATGACAGCGATTGGATCGCAGAAAATGGTTACCATTGTTTATTTATTGTTGATACGAGTTGCTCAAAGCGGGTAAATAGCTACATGTATAAAAAAGATACATATGGCTCTAAAGAGCAGCTAAAATATTCAACACGTCAAGCACCTTATGAGGTGACTGAGGGAAAATTAGAGTTCGATAATGAATTTATGGTAAAAGATGTTATCGCTCCTCAGGCAATTATTGGTTTGTACGTAAATAAAATATACTACGATCTTTTAAAAAAATATATTGATAAAGCTATCATTAAATCTGGAATTCTGGATAAACAGAAAAAAACCTTAGACGAATTTATTGTACATTCATCTAAAGCGGTGAAAGCGTTAGTTGAGAATCATCAACCTAAACAAACTGAGGTTAAAAGATTGTATGATTTAAATATTGAAGTAAATGCTAAAAAGCGCACTTTGGAAATTTGATTTGTCGCATTGGTTGACAGAATGCGCCCGGGATCTCGGGATTAAATTTCTAACTTGCTGTGATTTAATTGAGATTGTGCAAAAAAAGCCTCTAATTTAGCATTGTCCCTTATCAGACAAAGATTATTTTGTTCGAGTGTATGAATTTTTTCGTTTAAAGCGGCGACACCCGCTTTAAGCTGTTCCTGAACATGTGTGCAGAACGCTAATTTTCGTTGAGTTTTGTTTAATTCATGAGATTTTTTTTCAAAAGAACGATAAAGCTCACGTTTTTGTTGTGACAATAATTGATGGTTTTTCTCAAAGGTGATTGCTGCGATATCATGAGTTTTCACCTTTTTACGTAAGTTCTCATTCTCTGCTTTGCATTCTTCAAGGCTACTAAGCGTATGATTGAGTTTTGCAGCATGGATCATGAGTTCATGGTTGGCATTGATAGTCTCATTTAGCTCGGCTCGCAAAGTAGCAAGCTCATTATCGGTCCTCTGTTTTTGTTTATCTAATACCATCGCTTGTTCAAACTGAAGTTTTTGAATATTAGATTGATAATGTTCTAAATTAAGCTGATGGTTTTTTAACATAGCATGCAGCTTATTATTTTCAGCGATTTGGAAAGCAAGGTTATTCTTTAAACCGCAAATTTTTTCTTGGCAAGTACTATTCTCTAATTGCTCTTTGGTTAATTGAATTTGAAACTGTCTATTGAGTTCTACTTGTTCTAAAAGCGCATTCTCAAGTTGGGTTATTTTAGCAAAATATTCTTTGTTAGTTTTCTCAGATAGCTCCACTTTCGTCTCGTTCTCTTGAATTGCTTGTTCACTGAGTGTTTTTATCTTATCGATCTGTTCTTGCGCCCTCCCCTCTAATTGTTCCCATAAACCGGCCACGAGGGATAATAAATCTTGAGGAAGACCTTTAACTTGAGAAACTTGTCCCTCAATCGCTTTCCAATCTTTAAGATAGCGAGCAATGGTTGATTTACTGCCTGTTTTTAAAATTTCTCTAATGTTATCGATGGTGGGTGCTTTTCCTTGCGCCTGTAGGTTAGTGGCCACATTTGCGACTTCTTGCGCACTAATACCCATTCTACCCATATTGATTCCTTAATTATTTAATCATTATAAATTACATTATATGTAATAATACGTAATTTAATTTTAAAAATAAAATTATTTTTTAAAATTATTAGTCATGATAAGGTGTATTATCATGACTAATAATACGAATAGAAGTATAATAAAGTTAAGGTACAAAAAATTAGTACGGAATGTTGCGTAAACTCATCAGAGCAAAAAAACAGTTTATGGGTTAAATTTAATAATCTAAAAATTGAAATTAAATTAAATTAAATAGATAAAAGGACATTACTTATCCATTCTTTTCATTCTTCAAAAAATAATCCACCTTCGCTGAACGATAAAGGCGATGTCATTGCGATTGATAGCTTGAATTCATCAATGGAATATATCCGAGCAGCCACAAGTGAAAACACTCGAAAAGCTTATAAGAAAGACATCCAACATTTTATCGTATGGGGTGGATTACTACCTACCTCAGTCGATGTTTTAACTAGTTACATGAAGTTTTATGCTGAAAAACTTAATACACGCACTCTCTCTCGACGTCTAACCGCAATTAAAAATTGGCATATTTACCAAGGTTTTTCTGATCCGACTTCGCATACATTGGTGCGAAAAATGCTAATAGGAATAAAAAATATTCATGGCCGTCCTAAAGACAAGGCCCCTCCTTTGCAAATTGAAGATTTGAGCAAAATTGTTAGCTATCTAAGAAATAAAAATGACCTGATAAGTTGGCGAAATAACGCTTTACTACAAATTGGTTTTTTTGGCGCTTTTCGGCGTAGTGAGCTCATTGCGATCCAATTTTCGCATCTTCGTTTTGTTCCGCAAGGGGTAGAAATTTTAGTGCCACGTTCCAAAACAGATCAAACCGGTATAGGGCAAATTTGCGCCATTCCTTTTGGAGATCATGACCTATGCCCCGCTACTGCTTTAAAAAAATGGTGTGAAAAATCATTATTAGATGAGGGACCGATATTTCGACGGATAACCAAATCTCAGAAAATATTGGCAGAGGGGTTAGATGCGAATTATCTTAGCACCTTAATTAAAAAAATTGCACACAGCTGTAAAATCCCGAGTGCACATCTATATAGCAGTCATAGTTTACGTCGAGGATTTGCAACGACAGCAAGCCAACAAGGCATCGCGCTAAGCTCAATTATGCAACAAGGTAGATGGAAACATGCCGCAACAGCACTAGGGTACATGGAAGAAGGACAACGTTTTGAAAGTAATGCGGCAGGACTCATGCTCAAAAAATAAAAAAAGAAAAAGAAAAAAGAAAAAGAAAAAAGAAAAAAGAAAATGAAATGATGCCAAAATCTGTCATGATCGGCGTTTAGCGAAATAATTCTGAAAAGTATAAATTGCCCCCTTTAACAACTTTCGTTAAGATGCGTTTACTTTTAAAGCAAGGGAGCTTTCCATGACAGATTTAGAAAATAGTGGATGGACCATTATTGATGACTATTCACCCGCAATGCAGACAACGAACGAACCGTGGTTCATTTCCACCAAGCAAAAACTTAGGACGCTACTCCTTTTTTTAGACGCTGGTTTTCCTCAAGTAGAAAAGACCTTTCAGTCAAAGAGTATTGAAGGAATAGAGAAATATCTTATTTCTTTAAAAAAGGCGTTCGAAAGAGTAGAAAGTTATTCCTCAGGATATTCAATTACAATCAATGCTTGCATTATTGCTGCAGCGATAAGAGCAAATAATCCATTATTACTGCAAACAATACTTGCCAAGTTTCCATTAGAAAAAAATATAGAACTGTTGCATGTCGTGGCACTATTTGACCCCCTAATGGCGGAACAGATTAAAATAAAACTTCCTGAAATGTGGAAAGTGCATGAAGAAAATGGACCAGAAAAAAGTCAAGCAATCTTATTAAAATTGAAAAATTATTATATCGAGATAATAAATGAAATCACTCAACGGCAATTAAAAGAAAATTTTCCTGATTCGGTCATGCCCTTCGTGGAGGAGCTAAAAAATGAATTAAATGGGGCAATCCGCATTCTCTCTTTACCGAGATTACTTAAAATGCAATTACTGGCACAACAAATTTTTGTGCATTGTGAAGAGCAACAGCATATTAAGTATGTCCAATCTTTGCAAGAAAAAATGCAACCTGACAGATTAAAAACGCTGACATCCGATCTTTTTAGTTTTTCTCAAGTCGCTTCGCCCACCCCGAATATATCTTCAGATCTCATTGGTGAGTCATTATTATTTATCCAAGAAATTTTTACTAGCGAATATCCTAAACTTCAAGCACTAATTGCTGCCGGTGATATAGAGAAAATTCAATCGCACTATGATCAAATGACGATTAGAGAATGGGATGCGCATTTAAGCATCGTGAGTTCGGGGGCTTCTTTTGCGCAATGTCTTTTGACCGAAGTGGCAAAAACCCAACATGAGCATTTGCTCGAATATTTTTTTGCTTGTGAAGAAAATGAAAAATTTTATAGAACTTGGGATAGTACTGTTTTACAAACCATTATTGCTGACAATCTCGACATGCTCACGGTTTTATTGGATAAAATTCGCCTAGAGGATTTAAATGAGGGAATTCGAAACGAATTATTGAGTTTTGCTAAAAAATATAGTGATTCTTGTTATCAATTTTTACATTTAACATTTAATGACTCAATATCCCCTCATGAATTGATTAATCAAGTAGAATTATCGATAGAAAAATTTAATCAGTATTTACTCATTCAACAACAAAAATCGGCTAATTTAATATCTGAATTTAATCATCATTCAGTTCCAATTGAGTTTATTTCGCAAATGCTGTTGCTAAATAATTTTATTAAACAAATAAAAAATGAAGTGCAATTAGCGAGTAGCATTTCATTGCCAAGATTGGTAGAACTAGAAGTTTTGTCTGCTCGCATTTATAAAGGTATTGAAGAAGATAAACAGATTTCAATAAAAATTAAAAAAGAAGCCAGAGATTTATATCAACATCTTGTGTTGGAAAATTTAAGAAATAATATAAAAAAAGAAGTAAATTACCATTTAATAAATGGTAGTGACTATAATGAAGAGCAAGCATTTCAACAAGCAATGCTTGAAAGCATGAAATCCTCTCAGAGTCAAACTGAGCAGCCTATTTTTTTAACATCAACTTTAAGTCACTCTGAACTTGCACATTTGAGTCTCGATAAATTAGAAAAAATCTTTGCTTATTTAGAAGATATTTATCCTATGATCCAAGAAATCATTCAACAACAAGATTTTTTAAAACTAATTGAGATTATTTTATCAGATGATTTTAGAGAAATAGATTTGTTATTAAAAGACAATGATAAAATTTCTTTAATTGAGGGGGTATTGTTTGAATTGGCGACAATAAAATTAGAATCAAAAGATGAAACGCATGAAGAATTATTAGATGATTTATTAGCACCTGAAGAGAGTGCTGAAAGAATTACACTTATGATAAAAACCGCTATAATGCAAAAAAATCCCTCTCTTTTAAGTTGGCTATTAAATCATCCGCATAACACCCGAATTGCCAACTCTACTAAAAATAGGTACATTGGCTTGGCCGAGAAATATTCTTCTGAATTAAAACAGATGATGATTGAACAATGGGATCTACCTGGATTCAATCTAAATAAAATAAATACGATTCAAGCGGTACAAGAAGACACTTACCAGCATAATTTTTACTACACTGAAAGAATGTTGCAGGCTATGAGTCATCATTCACCAGTAAGCGCAACCCTTCAAAGAGCAATGCAAGAAATGCATGCGTTGGCAAACGAAATGGTAATTACATTTGATTCAATGCACCAGGCTAACCCTATCGTCTTGCTCAAATTACATTGTCTTGCTGATTTTTGTATTAGTCACTGTCAAGATTTGAATATAAATGATGAGCTTAAAGCTATTCTTGCTAACCTTGAAAAATTATACCACAAGACATCAAAAAACTATTTAAGTCAGGAACAAGCTGAGGCGATAGAACGGATGGAATCATTAGGAAATCATCTTCAATCTTACGGCTCACCAATAGAAAGTGACAATATTAATACGCTTTTCACTTATTTAGAAGAAATGTGGCCACAAATCGAAGCCTCTTTTCAATCCAATTCCCATGAAGAAACACATGATTTTCTTACTCAGTTAAAGCTCACTTTTAGCAAATTACCCACTATGGGCAGTCAATATAACATCACGTTATCTGCTTGTTTGTACGCAGCAGCGATTAAAGCCAATAATCTTTTAGCTATTAAAAAGCTATGTGAGGATTTTCCACTTGAAAAAGATAATATTTATGTGATGAGCTACGCTTTAGTAGAAGAAAATGTTCAAGTTATTCCACTGATACTGTCAAACGTAGAATCAAATCCAATATCAGAACCAACTATGCTATCCATATTTCGGATTGTGGCATTATTTAATCCTCAAATCGTTGCGAAACAATATCAGGAAAAATTTCCAGATGAATGGAAAAGGTATTCAGGAAATTGGCCAGAGCAAAGTGTTGAATTTTTAACACGGGTAAAATCGCATTATTTACAAGTTTTAGAAAATATGACGCAATGGCTCAATAAAAAAGCCATTCATCCTAAAGCACAGCCTGCGATTGAAGCTTTACAAAATGAATTAAAAGAAATGACGAAATTAGATGTCGTTATTTTTTCTTTAGTTAAGTTGGTAAAGTTACAATTACTTTCTAATGAAATTTTATTACATTGTGGCGTTGTCGATAAGGAAAATCATAAACAAGCGCTATCTTTACAAGAAAAATTAAGGCCTTCACAATTAATTAATTTATCTAATAATATATTATTAGATGATCCTTATTCTCTAACAGATACTGAGAGCAATTTACTTTATGAAATGATGAATAGTTTTTTTGTAGAGCGTAAACTTGATCAAATCGTTACACAGAAAAGTAGTTTACTCGTTATTAAAGACATTTTTGAAATTCACTATCCTCGTTTGCAAAAAATCATTCAGTCAGGTAATCCTCAAGCGATGAATGCCTATTTTAGTCATAAAGGATTATCTCTCAGTCAATGTGATGATTTTTTTAAGCAAGAAAAATTAAGTTTTTCCTTAACTAGCTGTTTACTTGCAGAGGTATCAAAAAGCGATAACAACATATGGCTAGACTATTTTCTAAATAATAATGCTTCACAATTTAAAGCCAACTGGCAATACTGTTTTTTCCAAGCAGTTAATCATGATAATGATTATATCGTTAAATCGTTGCTCCAAAAAGTAAATCACTCTGATTTTTCTTCAGGGTTTCGTGAGCAATGCTTGCAGTATGCCGTAAAATATGGTGAAAAATGCTATTCCTTATTAATTGATTATTTTAAAGAAAAATTCGATGAAGATAGTTTGGAAAAGATAAAAAATGAGAAAGAAATTAGTGAGCAAGTATTTTTAGACTATTTTCAAACATGCCACAATGATCTTTTAGAAAAAATAGTTAACTATGCTTCTTATGGAGGCAAATTCGTCTCAGAATTTAAAAACCTATCAAAACTGATAATTTGCGCTTCAAGCGATATCAGGAAAGGCAAAGATCCCTCTTTAGGTATGCTTACTGAAATTGAATTTTATACAAAATTATTATGTGATCTTTTGCAAAAGCATGGAGAGCCATTTATGTACGTAAATTATGCTATAACATTGCAGCAAAAATTAAAAGTGGAGCAAATCAATCACCATGTTATGACTGAAACTACGTCCCAATTGAATGATCTTACAAACGCAATACAGCTCAGTAAAGAAGCGTTTCTCATGAATGAAAAACAGAGTGAGCAAATTATTCTGAATACGACTAATTCATCCTATGTACCAGGGTACGAACAATCAAGAAGCAGATCTCCCAACAGACAACAAAGAGGGGCAGCACGCGCTCGGGAAAGAAGATCTCCATCACTTTCATGAAGAATGCATATTTTTGTTAACAAAACGATAGAGTGGGTATTATCTACCCACTCTTTTTTATATCCTAAAACAGCATTTAATTATAAAATTATGCCCAGTCCAGCAATTACCAAAGCGCTTATTTAAAACAGTGTGGCTACTCTCGTTAGGCACTATATAGTAATCATTTAACCAATCTCTAACGTGGTTAGCTATCTGCAACTTTTCTTGAACATTCAATATGATGAGTGGTGCAATCAGTAATACAAGGTGAATTGATATATTTGGAATAATGAGAGAAACTATTCACATTGAAAATCTCAAAGCGAGGATGATTTTATGTTTCCCTCTATTATTTTAAATGCACTCGAAAATGGTGACTTTAATCGATGCATTACTATGATTAAACAAGCCAAAGATAATCCTTGTCAAGAAGAAAATGCAATCCCCTTATCAGATTTTGTTTTTGCTGTGGTACAAAATGGCAATCTTGGTTTGTTAGAAGAATTAGACGAGTGTTTTGATATAGATTTTTATATTAGAAATAATGAAGGAAAATGTCCTATTCATGTTGCAGCTCAGTTTGATCATTATAATATGCTTAATTATATTAAAAACAAGGCTGAAGATACTTTTGCCAAATTAGATTTTAATGAGAATACTATTTTGCACGTGCTTGCTCAAAACCAGAGTTTATTTACGCTAAGGCAATTAGTAAGGTATCATCATGATGAAATAATTTCTATGATAAATTCTACAAATCGTAAAGGGGACACCGCTCTTCATCTTGCTTGTTCCGAAAATAATACTCAATTAGCAATGGAATTGCTTCGTATGAATGCCGATCCTGAAATTAGCAATCGAAACAACGTTTCAGTCACACAAATTCAACCTCACTTAATTAATAACTTTACGTACATAACTAACTATCCTGTGCATACCGCATTAAAAAACAGCGCTGATTTGCAAGGTTTGCTATTTCAAATGCCACAACAGAAAATTATTGAAGCAATCAATATCCCCGATCATTTTGGAAATACATTGCTTCATCTTGCTGTTGAGAGAGAAAGTATACCCATGATCCAGTATTTATTAAATATCGGAAATCCGGCTCTGACTTTGAAAAATTATGCTGAAAAAACGCCAATGCAGATGTCTAATAATAAAGAAATTAGAGCTATTTTTAATGATATTAAATATGAAAAAATATATGACAAGATGATTTGTGCAGTTACCTCACCGCTTACTACTGCTGTGGTTTCAAACTTAGCAGTTGGCGCAGGTGGCGCTACCATTAATTGGTATCTTAATAGAAATAAACCTGAACAAAATGAATCGGAAAGTTCTCCTCCCACGGTTGAGAGGGGTTCTGCCATGCAAACAATCGCCACATTTGCTGGCGCAGAAATTGCAAAAGCAGTTATCAGTAAAACAATTAGTGATAACACTTGTATTATTTCTTAATTTGAAATAATTTAAAAAATGAATATGATTTCTAGGAGACGTTTGATTGACTATTATCTGACTGCTCTCCTTCTTTTCTTAGTTTATTGTTTAAAGACATAATGATTTCTTTTAGTTTTTGCGAGTTTAATCCTTCAGAGCCAGGCAATATTTCATTATCGTTATATTGACTTAGTAAATTTAACACAGTTTGATAATATTGTTGTGATTCATTTACTTTATTATGTTTATATAAAATATTTCCCAAAATAAAATAGGGCATTACAAAATCTGGATTAAGATAAATTGCGTTTTTGCAAGCTAAAATCGAACTCTCTTCTTGATTAAGCTCTAAAAAAAGTAGTGCTTTATAAAAATAGTGTATGGGATTTAATCTGTCTGCTGCAATTATCTCATCAATTGCGGTAATCGCTTTCCCTAATTCTCCTTTATTGGTTAGGTCTCGAAATTGCTGAGTAGCCATGTCTAAATCAATATGTTTTTTTATCGTCATGCTTTTTTTAACGATGGGCGGTTGCGACTCAGCTGCTTTTTTTAATTGAGGCGGTAAAATAGCGTGATGTGTAATAGGATTAAGTGATTTAGGCGAAATATTTAAAGTGGGCACAGACTGCTTTTTCTCAGCAATATTTCTATCTTTTTTAAAGAATAAAGTATTGGGGTAATTGATAATAGTGAAAGATTTATTATTGACTAATGCTGTTTCACTTGCCCCGACTATCATGTGACCTTCATTGCTCAAGGTGGCACAGAGCTTATCAATAACCAATATTCGTTGTTCTGGCGCAAAATACATCAGCATATTTCTACAAAATATTAAATCCATTGAATGTGTGCCATTGATAACTTGAGGAAAACTGTCTTGTGATAAATTAAGATGGAGTGGCGTTACCATATTTTTAATCGATGGTAAAATAGCATATTTATTTTTATCAATTTGATTAAAATAGGTTTTTTTAAATTCTGGTGCCGTTTCTCTAAAGGACCATTCTGTGTAAACGCCGGCCTTCATCTTATCAAGGGCACTTTGATTAATATCAGATGCTAAAATGGTGATATTCCATTCATGTATATTTGAAATCATGCTGCACAATAAGATAGCGATTGAATAAGGCTCTTCGCCAGAAGAACAAGGGGCACTCCATATTCTTAAGGTTTTATTTTTTCTTTTTGCAATCAATTCCGGAAGAAGATGATTTTTCAAAGCAGCAAAACACGATTTTTCCCTAAAAAAATAAGTTTCGCCGATAGTTAAGTAATTAGCTAAAATGTCTATTTGTAAAGGATTGGGCAATGAATGCATCAACCATTTAACACAGTCATGTAAATTTTCAAATTGATTGGCCCGTGCAATTTCTTTAATTGCTCGCTCAAGATCCATCCATTTTTCTTTAGGATAATATAAGCCTAACTTATCAGCCACCAATTGGCTGAATTCAAATAATAAAATTTGAGATAGTGTGGGTTTCATGATTTATTTTTTAACGAATTAATGTACTGCGCAATTTCAAGCGGAGGCAAAACTGCGGTTGCCGCATTTAATGCGATGGCTTCTTTAGGCATCCCATATACTAATGAACTGGCTTCATCTTGTACGATTGTCATGCCGCCTTTTTCTTTTAATGCTTTTAACCCATCTGCGCCATCACGCCCCATACCCGTTAACAAAATTCCCAACGTATTTGGGCCAATTGAATTAGCAATAGAGTGAAAAAGATAGGTTGCAGAAGGGCAATGTCCATATTGTTGAGGATCTGGGCTTAAGGTAATCTTTAGTGCTGCATTAATTCCCATATGATGATTTTCTGGAGCAAAATAAATCGTATTTGTATTTATTTTTTCGTTTAAAGCAGCGATTTTAATTGTTGCCTTAGTTGATTGCGCTAACCAATCTGATAGGCCTTGTAAAAATCCATTTGAAATATGTTGAACAACTAAAATAGGGGGGAAATCATCTTTTAAATTTTTAAAGATGTTTAAGAGTGCAACTGGCCCTCCAGTCGAAGCACCAATACCAATGACATCTACTTTAGGAATGATAGGTACGTCTGCCTTAATATTAGGTGTTTTAGCCGTATACAAATGGGCATGACGTTTGATTACTTTTACTTCTGACATTAATTTAATCGCATTGAGTAATGATTTTGGATTACCCGCAGAAAAAGTGGTATTTTCAACTACCCATACCGCACCGGCTTCCATTGCCGCAATTGAATTTGCCACTTCAGTTTGAGTGCCGCTGCCACTGATGACAACAATTGGCACTGGCGTCGTAGACATAATCATTTTGATGGCATCAATACCATTCATTTTTGGCATATTGATATCCATCGTCACCACATCGGGCTTCAATTGCGCTACTTTACGCGTGGCCTCTTCTCCATCAGCGGCGACGCCAATGACATTAAATTGTGGATCTGTGCCAATGATATAAGTTAGCAGCTCTTTTTGCACCAGTGAATCATCCACAATGAGAACTTTAATCATTGCTTATTACCTTAAGTAAAATAAGTAAAATTAGACTTGTAATCTTTTCATAATCTCTATTAGACGGACACCATCAAATGTGCTTTTTAAAAGATAAGCATTAGCGCCCACCTCTATCCCTTGTTCTTTATCGCTTTCAGATTCAAGCGATGTAATAAGAATAACGGGTACGTCAGTTAATTTTTTATCTGATCGAATTTTTTTAGTTAATTCAAATCCATCCATTTTGGGCATTTCGACATCTGAAATAATAATAGAATAGTCATTCGTTCTGAGCATATTCCATGCTTCTAGACCATTCGTCGCCGTAAAAACAGCATATCCAGCTAATTCTAAAATATTTTTTAATAAAGTGCGGGTAGTAAAACTATCTTCCACTAATAATACTTTCGTGTTTATTTGTTCTTCTTTTGGTATGTGATAGATTTGTGTGGCTTGATTTGCATTGTGAAGCAAATCTAAACAATTCAGAATAGGTAAAGGCTTGCCATTACTGGCTATGGCGGCAGCTGAAATATTATTTAATTTAATAATGGGTTTGGTAAAATTTTTGACTAAAATTTCTTGCTCGCTTAATACATTATCTACGACAAATGCCACTTTTTTATCATTCCATGAAATGATAACGACTGGTAAATATTCATTTTTTATTTTTATGGCATTGTTGCTGTTTATTCCTAAAATTGCACCTAACCACACCAAGGAGAGAGTTTTACCTTCGTAATAAATGGTTTCAGTATTTTCTACTGTCTTAATCATTTCAGGTGCAATTCTTAAGATCCGCTCTATGCTCGCAATAGGAAGTAAGAATTGTTGGTTAGATACTTCAATTAATAGACCTTTAAAAGTCGCGAGTGTTAATGGTAATTTAATAGTAAAAGTGGTTCCCACATTTTTTTTACTGGAAATGGCAATTTCTCCACCCATTTTATCAATTTTATCTTTAATAATAGCCATCCCCAGTCCCCTACCTGATAAATCTGTGAGAATTTTACTGGTCGAAACTTCGGAGTAATAAATTAAATTAAGCGCTTGCTCATCAGTCATTCTGGCAGCATACGCATCGTCGATAATTCCTTTTTTAATAGCTGATTGTTTAACACTATCAATGTCAATTCCTGCTCCATCATCAGTGAGATTAATTAATATTTCATTACCACTAATTTGTTTAACGCTGATGGTTAATTTTCCTGCACTTAGTTTGTTGATAGCGCTGCGAAAATCGGGGGTTTCAATTCCATGATCTACGGCATTTCTGACTAGATGCAAAATAACGTCTCGCATCGCTTCGAGTATCCGTTTGTCAATTTCCACTTCGGCGCCATCAATCGTTAGTTGAATTTCTTTACCTAAATTGTGAGAGAAATCTCTGACCATTCTAGGTAAAGCATGTAAAATAGTGGAAAACGGCCATAGCAGTAATTTTTTGGTATCATCTAGTAACAAATTGATACAAAGATCGAAATGATGTAATTCATGCTCAAGTTTTGAAGAAATGTCTTCAAGTTTTAACTCGGTTTCTTTTAAATTATTTTCATGCCAATTAATCAGTTCGTTTTTTGGTAATGTTTTATTATTTTTTTTGGTTGAATAAACCTCTTTGCGAAATTTACCCCAATATTTTGAATTGGCATTTATTTCATTTTTAAAATGATTTAAGTCATTAATAATTTGGGTTAAACACAATCGAGTGGTTAACATTTCTTCTGCATTCACTAATAATTTATTAACTTTTTCAGAAGAAATTCTGACGGTATCTTCTTCTTTGATTGATTGCTTTAAGATAACGGGCACTGGTTCTTCAAGTGGTTTAAATTCAAAATTGAAATGAATATGATGGTTTTCTTTTAGTTTTTTAAATAAATGCTCGATATTGTTTAATGCTTCTAACGATTGCTGCGGATCACCCACTAGCGTGATAAGATTTTCTGTTGCATTATTTATTTTATGAAAAATATCTAAAAGTTCAGTTGTCGGGATGATATTATTTTTGTTAAGAACAGAATAAACCTCTTCTATGCATTTGAATACATTTTCAACTTGCATAAGATTAACCGATCTAGAGGCACTCTTTAAACTATGTATTTCACGAAAAATGAGACTAAGAATATTTTTTTGTTCAGCGATATTACTTGCTTTTTCTAATGCGATTAATGCATTTGATATTTCTTGAACGCGTTCTCTTGATTCAACCTTATAAATAGAGAGAAGTTTTTGAAAAAATACTTCATCCTGATTAGTCATTATGTTTGCTCTTTGCTTTATTTAGTTAATTTCAGAATGGTTAAAGGTAAATTGTTCGACTAAATTTTTTAGGCGAATGCCCATATCTTTTATACTATTAACCGATATCTCTAACTGCTTAGAACTTTCAACATTTTGATTAGAAGTTTGTTTAATATTTTCCATTGCTAAAGTAGCCTGTTCCATCCCAATCAATTGCTGTTGGCTTGAGGCTGCAATTTGTGCAGCAGCATTTGAGGCATCTGCCACGCTATTGACTAACATCAGAATGGATTCACCAGCTTGCTCTGATTTCTTAACTCCCGCTTCCACTGCTTTGCTTCCTTGCTCAGTGGCCATCACGGAAGAACTAGTTGCTTTTTGAATATCATTTAAAATAGCTCTCACCTGATTTGTTGCTTGCTTTGACTGAGTAGCTAAACTTTTAACCTCTTGAGCAACAACTGCAAATCCTTTGCCTTGTTCTCCTGCTTTGGCGGCTTCAATAGAGGCATTGACTGATAATAAGTTAGATTGTTGCGATAAATCATCCACGGTCGTGATAATCAGGCCAATTGCTTGAGTTTGTTCGCTTAAACGAATCATGCTTTCTGCAATTAAATTCATTTGATTTTGTATTTCATCAATCGTCACATTAATCTCACTGGCCGCTACTTTCCCTGATTCAGAAATTTTAGAAGTATTTTCTGCGGCTTGACTTACCAATTGTGCCTTTTGATTCGCCACGTGAGAAGTTTGACGAACCTCTTCAATGGTCGTAGTCGTTTCATTTACAGATACAGCCGCTTCACTAGCACTAGCAGCGAGTTGAGAACTGGCTGCTGAAATTTCAGAAGCTGAAGTACTTAAAAGATTGATTGTTTCTCTAATTTCTTCAGTAATCGCTCTTAAATTTTTAACCATCAGTTCAAATGAAGTACCTAACATATCTTCTTCTGATTTCGCTTTCACTTTGACAGTTAAATCTCCCTTGGCAATGAGATTAGCAGTTTGTGCCATGTGTTGAATCCATTGGCTCATTTCACCAAATGTTTGAATAAGAATTCCGACTTCATCCGTTCGATTCGTTTTTAAAAGTGACGCTGCTTTTAAATCGCCTAGTGCCATAAGTCGTGCTGTTTTAGATACTTGATTAAGTGGGGTTGAAATAAGTCGATTCAATATTAAAATGATTGCGATAACACTAGAAATAGCAAGCAATGAAATACTTAGAAAAGCAAATTTTGCTTTATTGACTTCAGTGGCAGAAAGTTTAACTGATTCAATCGCTTTGTCTCTAGAAAGGTTAGCCATGCCAGTTGCCAAATTTCTTAACTCATCATACCTTTCTTTTTGAATGATAAGTTCATGTTGTTTGGCTTCTTGAATTTTACCTTCTTTAATTAATTTTAACGAAACTTCATTACGCCCTTTAGTGTGAATTTCATAAATATTATTTAATTTATCAATAATCATCTTTCCATCATTGGTTGCTTTATTATTGACAATATCTCGTATTAATAAATCATTTTGATTAGTTCTTAATTTTACATCATTTAAATACTGAAGCTGATTATTACTATCAGGACTCAATAACACACCTAACATTGAAGTTCGTATTTCATCTTCGTTATGAATGAGCTCGGTTAAATCTTTTCTTAACTCAAATGCATCAAGATTAGATAAATTGTTATTCACATTTTCTAAAAAGCTGATAGCAGAATGTGCAAACCAAATAAGGCATAATAATAAAAAAAGAATGAAACCAAAACTAAAAGACAATTTTACGGCAGTTCGTTGATTAGCAAACCAATTCATTTTTTCATTCCTTTCATATCAATGCTTACTCTAAATAGTATTGTCTAAGGTGATTAATGGATGTGAAATAATTTTCAAGGGATCGAATAAAGTCAGTTGAAAAGAAGTAATTCCTTTCACAAATTCAATTTTTACGCCATTTAACGTGGGTAAATCCCGCTGCATTTCACTCATTAACAATACTTCCAGCCCAATAATCTCATCTGCTAAAATTCCCAATGTGGCATCCGCCACTGAAATGATAATCACTTTTTCATGAGTATTTATTTTTTTATTCGCTAAATCTAATATTTTCCTAAAATCGATGACTGGCACAATTTCACCACGAACATTGATCATGCCCGCGACATAAGAGGGCGTACCTGGCAATGGGGTGAGATCTTTTAATGAATAAACTTTAGAAATATATGCTATTTCTAAACCGTATTTTTCGGATCCTATTTCAAAAGATAAAATTTCCATTTTATCTTGAGGCGGAGAATGGTTTTGATATGCTTTTGCTAAATGATAAGCTCTTTTCTTTAAAATACGCTCTTTATTTTGAGGATCTATCTCTAAGCGATTTATGTGGGTAGGATGTTGGTTCATTACATTGACTCTTTAGCTTACTTTTTTTGAATGAGAAGTATTAAAAAAGGTTAAATCTTCACATTTTTCTTTAAGTAAGTGATCGACAGTGATTTGATAAACAAGATTATCATCTAAAGTGATAATCTTTAATTTATTTTCTGTTTTAATTTGATGAGCACTAACGGTAAGAAAATCAATATTATCAACGACAAATCCTAATTGAGTATCTTTGGTTTGCGCAATAATTATAAAATCCTCAAGAGCAAGCTCTTTATTAGGAAGATCTAATTGATTGCGAATATCAATAATGGTGATCATTTCTCCTTCAACATTAATGATTCCTAATATATTGGCAGGCATATTAGGGACAGGGGTAATATCAACTGCTTGAAATATTCTTTTTATTTGCTCACAATCTAAGGCCAAATGAAGTTTATCGATGCTAAAAATAACCATCGAAACTTCATTCGACATTTCATTTGGTAACATTACTACCAACCTACTCGATAAATTTGACCCGTTTGCAGACCTTCCACGCTTTTACTAAAAGCAAGCGCTGCCCTTGCAGAACTCGTTGTTTCAGTGCCCCTAAAAAATTCTCCAAATTTCTCAATAGATTCGGTTATTAAGGTTGGACTAATTGCATTGATGCGTATTCCACGACGCATTTCAATGGCTGCCCCTCTGACAAATCCTTCAATCGCACTATTGACCATGGAGGCACTGCTTCCATATCGAATTGGATCGTGGCTTAAATTTCCACTGGTTAGCGTGAATGAGCCACCATCATTGATGTATTTTAAACCCAAATGAACAATATTCATTTGACCAATCAACTTGTTATTTATTCCAGTCATATGTTCAACCATAGACATTTCATTAAAATCACCAAAATGGACTTTACCCGCGGTGCAGATAACGGCATCAAAAGGAGCCACTTGCGCATATAATGATTCTATCGACTCAGCAGAGGAAATATCGATTTTATAATTTGTTTGAGTAGGACTTGCCACAACGACGGTGTGTCTATCTTTTAATTCATGTACAACTCGTTTTCCTAAAACCCCCGTGCCACCAATCACGATAATTTTCATGGCGCCTGTTCCTTCATTAAATTTATTTAGAATATTAAATTAATTATAATCGTTTTGATTAGGTCTGCCATACTGAGATATCGTAAAATAAAATATGATTAAGTCTTAAATTTGCGATTTTCGCACATGATAGCAAGCATGTTGAATGGCAGAAATTGAGATCAAAAAAATCTATTAATCCATCAATTTACCAATCTATTGTTATTTTAAACAAAAGAAAACGACCGGAAAAGAAAATTATTTCTTGATATTCGTTTTTTAGGTATCACAAATACGTTTACCATATGCATGTAAACTTCTATTTCAAGAACTTATGTCAATGAATATTGCACCTCGAATGTTAGTTGATTAAGTTATATATTTTTTTTTTCTTGTTGTTACTATTGTTCTTGATTGTGTATATAAGCAACTTCTAAGTTCGAAGAATTTTGAAGATTAAAAGGCAGACGATGAGAGCGGGCTATTCTTAAACCATTGTGTTAAGCTCGGGGGCTTGTGACGAATCGAAGATGATTGTTCCCCCGGCCGCCCCTG
>WXYE02173813.1:0-17905 GCA_011319275.2 Echinosphaeria canescens | reverse complement strand
TCCTATATCATTACCAATCTCGTCACCTGGGCACTCGTGCTGGTCATTGCCTTCCCGTTGATCTGGATGGTGCTGACCTCGATCAAGCCGCAGACTGAACTGTTCAAGATCCCGCCCAACATCCTGCCGAAGCACATTACTTTCGAGCACTATGCAGTATTGCTGCAGAAGACGCCGTTCCTGCGCTATTTCGCCAATTCGATGATCCTTGCGACGGCAACGAACGTGCTCGTCATCATCGTCGGCGCGCTCGGTGCCTATAGTCTCGTGCGGTTCAAGTCTCGCGGACGCGAGACGCTGGCCGGCATGGTGCTGTTCACCTATCTCCTGCCGTCGGTCGTCCTGCTCATTCCGCTCTACCTGATGATGGTTAAGATCGGGATCTCCAATACGCTCGCCAGCCTCGTCGTCGCCTACACGACCTTTTCCCTGCCCTATGCGCTCTGGCTGTTGCGCTCGTTCATGGCCGGCATTCCGGAAGATCTGGAATCGGCGGCGCTTGTGGATGGGGCGAGCCGCATCGGCGCCTTCATCGACGTGATCCTGCCGCAGGCGCTGCCGGGCATTATCTCGACGGCGCTGTTCACCTTCATCCTCGCCTGGAACGAATATCTCTATGCGCTGGTGCTGGTGAACTCCGATCAGGCGCGACCGCTGACCACCGGCGTGATGAACATGCTGATCACCGCTTTCAACATCGACTGGTCGCTACTGATGGCGGCCTCCGTGATGATGAGCATTCCGCTCATCATCATCTTCGCATTCCTGCAGAGCTATCTCACCCGCGGCTTCGGCGCCGGCGGCGTGAAGGGCTGAGCGGCAAAGGACAGACATTTTGGTAAATGTGGTTTTCGATAGGGTTCAGAAGGTATTCGGGCCGGTGGTCGCAATCCCCATGAACACGGCTCTGAAGCGCATCCGGGCTGCCGTGGCGGCCCGCCGCGATCCCGGCTTCCTGATCATGGCCCGGACCGACATCCGCGGGGTCGACGGGCTGCAGGCCGCCGTCGATCGCAGCAAGGCGCTCGTCGATGCGGGTGCCGACGCGATCTTCCCGGAGGCGATGGCGACCCTCGAGGAGTTCGCCGCCATCCGCGCCGCCGTGGACGTGCCGATCCTGGCCAACATGACCGAGTTCGGGAAGTCGGAGCTGTTCACCCACGAGCAGCTCGCCGGCGTCGGCGTGAACGTCGTCATCCACCCGGTGTCGCTGCTCCGTCTCGCGATGGGTGCCGCCGGACGCGCACTGGACGTACTGTCTGAGCAGGGCACACTCACCCCGGTCGTCCCGGAGATGCAGACCACTACCACCGTTGGAGGAGGCCATACGATGGCGGCTGGTGGTCTCCTGTCGTGGAGATTTCTTTCAGTCAGTGAAAGCACTTTGTTCATCAATACCGTCACGTCTCCATTAGACCGATTACAAAACGGACTCTCCTCCGAACTGTGCCAAGATGCCCATCAGCCCCGGGGCTGGAGCCTGGCGCCCCCGGGTTCAAGACCCGGAATGGTCTCGGTTTTGCAGGATCGAAGCTTGGGAAAAACAATCGGTCTATTTGCGAAGGACATACTTGAAAAAACGAGATCTATTAACACTGATGCCCCTTGCCACTCGCCCCCTTCCACTCCCACTACCCCTTCCAAGACCCAGAATGGCCTCGGTTTTTCGGGATCAAAACTTGGGAAAAACAATCGGTCTATTTGCGAAGGACATGAAAAAACGAGATCTATCAACACTGATGCCCCTTGCCACTCGCCCCCTTACAACACACCTGATTAAGTCTGCGCAAATCCCCCGCCCGCCTTGAAAGTGCCTCGTCCACTGCCCCTACTACCTGAACGGGCAAGCCCTGCCATCTCCTCCCGACTGGATGGGGACATGTCCCTCTCCGGCCTAGATCTCGGCCTGCTGGCCAGCCTCGATGTCGGCCTCGACGTCGGCCTGCTGGCCAGCCTCGACGTCGGCCTGCTGGCCAGCCTCGATGTCGGCCTGAGTGTCAGCCTGCTGGCCAGCCTCGACATCGGCCTGCTGGCCAGCCTGGATGTCGGTCTGCTGGCCATCCGCGTGCTGCTGCTGCCCGCATTCCTCTCCGGCCAGTGAGAAAGCGTCGACCGTCAGCCCCTTCAGTCCCAGCATTTCGAGGGCCGCGTCCGGATCCGTTTTGATCAGGTCGGCCAGCAGGTTGTGCAGCTGCGGCAGCCCCTGGTCTTGCTGCTCCCCGTCCTGGGACATTGAGAGCAGCAGTGACACCGAACCCAGGGATGGGATGTTTGCTGTCAGGAGGGAGCTCTGGACCCCAACGGGGGCCTGGCGCCGCTCGCCGCTACCACGTTGCGACGGAGCCGGGGTCACGGGCAGGAGCGACGTCGTCGGCGAGGGGGGACGCTCCGACAGAGACTGACTGCCGAGCGACGAGGGACCGCCGGGCGACACGGACAGAGACTCCGTCGGCGAGGGGGGAAGACCCTGGGCCGCGGACGGGGAAGGAGGGAGAGGCTTGCGTGTCAGATCCATGGCGGCACCAGCATCTCCGCTGCTGCTGCTGCCACCGGTGCCCGGTCCCATCTCCGTGTCCGTCTCCGTGTCCGTCTCCGTGTCCGTCTCCGTGTCCGTCTCGCACTCGGCACAGCAGGCCACCGTCTCAGCGGGTCCGGCGCGATTGGTCTCCGTCACAGCCCCGGCGCGACCCGGCATCGTCAGCGGGCCCTGGGGCACCCAGGAGGCGAGAGTGACCTTGCACCACCTGAAAAACATACCCGGCTTCCCGACGACCCACTTCAGCTCCCACGTTTTGCCGGCCTTGCCCTTGGCCTTGCCCTGCTCCTCGGCAGACTGGTGCAGCGAGGCCGACGCGTTCGTCCACGACATGTCCGTGTCCGCGGCCTCCACGGCGCGGCAGCACTCGTCGTACTGCCCGGCGTACGAGCAGTGGTCGCATGCCGTCCGCACGGCCTCGAGGAACTGGAGGACCTCCCAGGCACGCTGCGCACGCTTCCGGACATCGGCGCTTGTGAGCTTCTTGACGGGGGGGAGGGGGCAGGTTGAGGGGGGCCGCTGTTGCTTGGGCCCGCCATGGCAGGGGCGGGCTTGGTGGAGGGCTTGCTGGCCACCATGGCGGCGATGGCAGGGTCGAGTCGAGAGAACAAGGTGTGATGGAGAGACGCCGGGAGGAAGGGAGGAAGGGAGGAGGGGAGGTGCAGCGCAAGGCGAGCGTGCGTGGTCGAGGAGGAAGGGAGGAATGGAGGTGCAACGCAAGGCGAGCGGTGCGTGGTTGAGGAGGAAGGGAGGAGGGGAGGTGCAACGCAAGGCGAGCGGTGCGTGGTCGAGGAGGAAGGGAGGAGGGGAGGTGCAACGCAAGGCGAGCGGTGCGTGGTCGGGGATGTTTCAGCGATGAAGGAGGATTGCTTGGATGCGCAAAGTCACGAGTGTGAGTGCTGCTGCCTGGGGAAGGGAACGAAAGCTGGCAGTGAGGATGGAGGCAACTGTCTGTCCATGCCTCTCTATATACTGCATCAGGGGATGGTCGACATACAAGTCCTTCAGGTGGATGGAAGTCAACATTTTCTTTGTATCTCAGCTACTGCGACCATGGCTCAAGAGTTACAAGGTCCAACACCTCTCTTTCTCGTTCCATACTCTGTGGCTTTCGCCTCTCTCTCCTGCCCCCACTCGACATCAAAGAGAAGAGACCAGAACTCAGGCTTTGTTTCCAGACAACCAGCAGTCCACCTTGGGGCCACGGTTTCATTGACAGTCCACACGCAACAGCCACCACCACCATCCCCATGCCAGGAGAGGTCTTGAGAACATGCAGGAGCTAACCACATGGGCCGGGTCTGGATGCTTCTCCTGAAAAATCATCAAAGCGACCTGAAGCACCACAGAATTGGGGCATGCGGCATCTCCGGGACATGCGAATGGCAGCCCGTCGAATGTGCCCCATATGTGGGGAAGGCGGGGGAAGGGACCGGCATATCAGGAGCCTTATCACCATTGATCTAGAATCTCCTAGCCAATCAGGGGGTGGAAGCAAGCGAATGCACTTTGGGGGAAATAAGCGAATGCACTCCAACCACCACAATCAATATTTACAATATCAACGACTATAGATGAGGAAAACAAACCCCGAGATTCTAGTAGAAGGCTTCCTGGAGATCTCGAATATCGAAAAAAGCAAGTCAATAGGGCTTGTGGCCATTGAGAAAAACAGAAGAAGAAACGGAAAAGACGAGTGCATTCGCTTCTTTCCCCAAAGTGCATTCGCTTGCTTCTTCCACCACCTGCCAGTATCAAGAGGAGCCAAGGTGAAGGTACGTACCCACGGGGCACGAGAAGAAAGTAGACCACTCGGCTTTTCCGCTCACCTAGAATTTTCTCGTCTTTTCCCTCATCATCACAGCGCCGGCTGGTCAGTGACCGAACCCCCCCCCCCCTTCCCCTCATTGCTGTGTGTCTTGGACGCCTTGCAGGACCAGTATTCTGATTGGGCTCGGAGGTCTGGAACGAAAAACTACCAGCTCTTTTCTTCTTTATCACAGTCTCCCGTGTTCCGCGCCCCAAACCGGGCAGTTCCGGCGTTGACATGTCCATCTTCACACTGGTCAGGGCAGCCTCGCCGGCCAGATGCACGAACATGAGTCAAGCGACCGTGACAGGCTGGTTGGGTATACAGCCTTCGAGCGCAGCGAGGTTCGGGGGTCTGGGGGGCACCCCCAGGAAAAAAAAAAAAAAAACACAAGCATAAAAGGCAAAATGGCAAAACTGCCCTTTTCTGGGGGTACCCCCCAGACCCCCAACCTCGCTGCGCTCGAAGGCTAGTAGATGGGCGCATTCAGATCCTAAGTTCCTGCATGTATATTTGGTGACTGGCACTGTAGGTACCTGCCTTGGTCGGAGCATGTAGACTGCGTCCGACGTGAGAATTCGAAATCAGGAGCGAGACAAGCAGCGTCACGCGCACCCAGACCTTTGTCGACATCTCGCTTTGGACGCCTCCCCCCCACACCGCTTCAGACGGCGTCACCGGCCGGACGTGGCGACATGAGAAGGCGTCATGTCTGTGCCAACTTTGGCCCCAACTTTCCCGGCTTGATGCGAGTGCTGGAGGGCACACGCCATGCTGCCAAGTTCTGGGCAGAAAATCTGCTGCAGACAACAAAGAAAGCGAAGAGGGCCGCGGCCAACACATCTCGTATACGAGCACGCAGTTGTTCGCCTTTCGCCGCTCAGGACTTGTCGGCGTAGCAGGCAGGGGGCTTGCCGAAAAGAATGCCTCCCAGCGGGACAGGTTTGGGCGCCATCTTCGGGCTGGCCGTTGCATCCCAATAAGGGGTCAAGACAGTGGCCGAGACACACCATCCCCTGCTGCATCTCCGTACGGGAGCAAGTTGCCGGGATCGGCACCGGGCGGCTTGGTTCTTGGAAGGGGGCTGGATGCCACAAGCTGCCACTCACTCCATCACCAAATCCTTCCCAGCAGGGTCCTCAAGACGTTTGACCCAGACGTTGAACAAGGGGAGGGCTGGCATTCTGGAGCCGTGGAAGTTGTCTGGTGCTGGAAATGACTCAAGACCCGCTTGTTTCGCTTGTATGGCCGGCTCATATGGCCGTTCGTAGTGGTCTTAGATGGAGAGTGACTTTTGGAAAAACACGAATGATACCTAGACAGTTTGGCCGCCCTCCATGGTCCCAACACACGCTCCCCAACCAGCCGCCATTCCCCATGTCTGCTGCCTTTTTGCGATCTCCGTGTACCCGATTCTGGTCTTGTACTGAGCGCAGCGAGGTCGGGTAGAAGTAGAATACACAAGATTGAAAGATAGAGCGGCCTTTTTCTGGGGGTACCCCCCAGACCCCCGACCTCGCTTCGCTCGACACAGGACTAGAAATTTTTTGTTTTCTTTTTTTTTTCTTGGGGCACCCCTCAGACCCAAGCTTTACAGCAGGAGAGGGATATGCAGGCTGCCAGTCCCCGCTGAGGTGCCGCTGCTCCAATCACTGCAACCCGGGCGCCGCCGGCCAAACAGACGATGGAAGGAGAAAAACCAGGCTCTCCATTCCGCAAAAGATGGAAGTGGGAGTGGATGGGAGGGGGAGTGGGAGGGTGCCCTCTTCCAGAAATGCCATGATCCTGTATGTACAACACGTGGTTTTGTTCCCTGGCCTTGGCTGGCATGTCTAGGTAAATCAGACGCACGCAGAGAAGAAGATGCAAACAGGCAATCGAGATTGAATCGCCTCGAATAGACCCAGGTCTGTGGAGGCCGGTGTCGTGGGGACGCACCTTTTGCTTAGTAATCTAGTATAGATCTTTGACTTGGAGCTTCGCGCGAAGTTCTTTTTCTCTGCAAAAAAAAAAAAAAAAAAAAAAACAGGCAAGCGATGCAGCCATCTCGTTGCCGTCGCCGCACCGGCCCTGGGTCGGTGTTTTTGCAGGATTTGGGTCACAGACAAATCGAGAGTATCACAGGCCATGGGGCTCCAGAGGCGGAGAGGAGATTGTCATTCCGTCGCAGACAGTAGATTGAGGCCAAAATGCAGAGTTTTCCTTCCCACACTCGACTGATTGATTATCTAATCCAACGCGCTGCCCCAAGCCTCAAGCCCCAAGCCACCACATGTGGCGCACAGCTCATGCCTCCATTTTGTCCATCCTCTGCCTCTATCTGGTCTATCCTCTGCCTCTATCTGGTCTATCCTCTGCCTCTGCCTTTGCCTCCATCTTGTCCATCCTCTCCCTCCATCGTCGGCCTCTATCCTCTGCCTCCCTTCACGCCTGCCCCCATTATCCAGTCACGCGGCTCTGGAAGCCCTTGCCCTTGCAGTACGCGCTCATGGCCTTTGCCCAGGACTTCTCCTTGCAGACCTCGTCGTCGGCTTTGCACTTGTAGCTCGTCTTGAAGACGGCGGGTAGGATCTCGTGATATATTTCAAAGCGGACTTCGGTGTTGTCGAGGGCGGCGCCGGCGCGGTTGATGGTGACCAGGTCTATGGGGAGGGGAGAGTTCGGGCGTCGTGCGTGAGTGGGTTAGCGAGAGGACTAGGAAGACTGGTCTGTAGACGGGCAGGAGAGGGGATGTGGACGGGCAGGGGAGGGGCGACTGGGACGCCGTCGGCAGAAAACAAAACAAGCGCGCAGCAAAAACAGAAGCAAGAATGAGAAATGCATCAACGACGGCGACAACAACAACAAATTATACTTACAGGGCGATGCCTTCTCTTCCTCGTCCTTTTCCTCGCCCGCCTTGCCGCGCCAGGCCCTCAGGATCGCCTCGTGCGCCAACTGCTGCGTGTACCTGTCCATCGTGGGTCCAAAAAGGGCCCTTTGGGCCTCCGGATCCAGGCCCAGCACCTGGAACAAGTTGGGAGGCAGGCCGGACTTGGTTTGACTGGCCAGCGTCACCGTAACGGCGTCGTGCGCGTCGCAGAGCTGGATCACGTCCTTGGACACGGACGGCATCTGGTTTGACTGCGGGGGCATGGCGTTGGGCCAGAACCGGAACCATGCGGGGATGATGGCTAGGAAGCCGACGAGGGAGGAGATGATGTTGAAGAACATGATGGAACGAAGGAGCGCCGGGACGAAGCACGCGAGGCTGCTGCTCTTGGGAAGCGGTCCGGGTTGCTGCTGCTGCTGCTGCTGCTGCTGTTGCTGCTGCTGAGGAGCAAAGGAGGCTTGGTGGGACGGACGCTGACGGCTTGAATGGCGACACGAAAGAGGGAGGAGGAAAGGGGGTGGGGTGTTGCGAGGAGGAGAGAAAGCAAGGAGGAGAGAAAGCGAGCAGGAGAGAAAGCGAGAGCGCGGCTCTCGGACACAGATCAGTCACAGAGAAGAGGACTGGACTGCCAAGGCTAGAGAGACACAGACAATATTCTCCTACGTCCTTGACATGTATGCTATGGAGAGACGGAGAATGAGTCAAAGTCAGGCAAGAAAACCTCTGGTCTTTTGGATCCGAGCCCAGATGCCCATCACAACTGCTCGCCCGTGCCTTCTAGTCCCTTCAATACTTGGCAGCTGATTTGGGGTTTAGCCAGCTGGGCAGTTGCTTAGGGCAGGGTTCCAAGTTTCTTTGTCTGAAAAAAAGGGGCATGCGGGCTTCCCAGCACACAGCCACCCACATAAGGACCACCTGTGAAAAGTCTGCTCCAAGTAAAAAAAGAGCAAGAAACCCCAAGACGCCTTGGCCTGTTTTTTTGTCTGTGTACGAAATCACTGCTCACTGCTCTATTCCCTCTTCTTCGCAACTCCCTCTTCTTTACTTCCTTCTCCTGATCATCTCAACTGGAGTCATCCAGGGGCCCGGAACACAATCGGCAAAGGCAACAGACAGCGGTACCCCTCAAGACTTGCCTGCTTTCCACGGAAGCCAACCAAGTCAGCCTATCATATGCCTCCAATCTTTCTCCGCCCCTCCTCTTCCTCCCCTCCATCCTCCCTCTTCCCCTCTATCCTCCCTCCTCCCCTCTATCTCCCCTCCTCCTCCTCCCCTCCAGGCTTGTCTCCGCTAACCAACCGTCCGCCTGCACGCACAGGATCAGCTGTGACTCTCAAGACTTGCCTGCTTTCTACGGAAGCCAACCAAGTCAGTATATTATATGCCTCAAATCTCTCTCCGCCCCTCCCGTCTTCCCCTCTATCCTCCCTCCTCCCCTCTATCCTCCCTCCTCCTCCCCTCTACGCTTTTCTCCGCTAACCAACTGTCTACCTATACGCACAGGATCAGCTGTGACTCTCAAGACTTGCCTGGTTTCTACGGAAACCAACCAAGTTAGTGTATTATATACTTCAAATCTCTCTCCGCCCCTCCCGTCTTCCTCTATCCTCCCTCCTCCCCTCTATCCTCCCTCCTCCTCCCCTCCACGCTTTTCTCCGTTAACCAACTATCTACCTATACGCACAGGATCAGCTGTGCCTCTCAAGACTTGCCTGCTTTCCACGGAAGCCAACCAAGTCAGTATATTATATGCCCTAAATCTCTCTCTTCCCCTCCCTACTTCCTCCCCTCCGTCCCCCCTCCTCTTCCTCCCCTCCTCTTCCTCCCTTCTATCCCCCTTCCTTATTCTCCCCTCCGGGCCTTTCTCCGCTAACCAACCGTCCACCTACACGCATAGGATCAGCTGTACTTCTCGAGACTTGCCTCCTTTCTTTAGAAGCTAACTACCTTTCTTCGGAAGCCAACCACCTTCCTCGGAAGCCAACCACCTTTCCTCGAAAGCCAACCACCTTCCTCTGAAGCCAACCACCTTTCCTCGGAAGCCAACCAAGTCAGTCTATCATATGCCTCAAATCTCTCCGCCCTCTCCCCTCCCCCCTTCCTCCCCTCCGTCCCTCCTCCTCCTCCTCCCTTCCATCGCCCTTCCTCCTCCTCCCCTCCATCCTCCCTCCTCCTCCCCTCCAGGCCTTTCTCCGCTAACCAACCGTCCACCAACACACACAGGACCAGCTATACCGCTCAAGACTTGCCTCCTTTCTTCAAAAGCCAACCATCTTTCCTCGGAAGCCAACCAGGTCGGTCAGCCTATTATATACCTCAAATCTCTCTACACCCCCCCACCCCCTTCCTCCCCTCCACCCCTCCGCCCCTCCGCCCCTCCGCCCCCCCTCCTCCCCTCAATCCCCCCCTCCCCCCTCCTCCCCTCTAGGCCTTTTTCCGCTAACCGACCGTCCACCTACACGCACAGGACCCAATCAACCCGTCGCCATGGCTCAAAGCTTCTCCGCAGTCGTTCTGTGGGATCGACCAGCTGGAAACGAGCGAGAGCTGAGCATCGTCCAGGGCGAGCACCTCATCGAGGTCGAGATGCTCAAGGACAAGCCCGGATGGGCCAAGGGGACCAACAAGCATGGGGTGACGGGATACTTCCCCGCCAACTACGTGCGGCGCGAGGACCAAAACCAGGATGGCGGCGCCGCTGCAGGCATGCGCGGGACGGACAAGGCCACGGCCAAGGCCACGGCCACGGACACGGACACGGCCAAGGACACGGCCAAGGCTACGGACACGGCTCCAGCCAAGGCTACGAACACGGCTACGGCCACAGCCGCGGACACGGCCACGGCCACGGCCGCAGCCGCGGACACGGACACGGCCACGGGCGTGGGTATTGGTCCTGGCTTGGCCGGCCTTGACGAGGAAAACACTGAACCTGACAAGGGAGCCGACAAGGTTAGTCAAAGCCAAACATCGCTACGCCGACTTGGTGCATGATCCAAAACGCTAACCTGATCGGCCCTAGAACTACGGGCGACCTGCCGTGGTGAAGAATCCCGCATCTGCCGAATCCGTGGGCTCGTGCGGTGCCGACGACTTGGCCGGGCGCCGCCGTGCCGAGCATGACTTGGCCAGGCGCCGCCGTCCCCACGTGGATGACGGTGAGACGTCAGCCGAGGACATCAGTCGCATGCCCCAGGCTACAACATCACCTCCCGACCTAGGGGGGGCGAAGTTGAGTGGTCAGGGGGTGGTCAACCATATCAAGATCGAGTGCCGGATCGAGAACGTGATCATTGGCCGCGACAACGTCACCGTGGACCAGAGGCGGACAACCGAGACCAACGATACCACCAACATCGAAGCAAATACAACTAAGCTGGAGACAAACGCCACGACAAACGTCGAGGCCAACACCACCACCACCACCACCGCCACCACCACTGAGACACACAACACCACCGAGACCAACGATACCACCAACATCGAGGTCAACACAACCAATGTGGATGAAAACACTACCACCAACGTGGAGGAAAACACCACCACCAATGTGGAGAATACAACCACTAACACCACCGAGACCACCACCACCGAGACCACCACCAACACCACCACCTACGCTTCCGCCTTGTCCAGCCGCATCCCCATCAACCTCCTGACGCCCCTGCTGGCGAAAGTCATGCCCATGCCGTTGGCGCAGATGGTCAGTGCATTGCTGGTTTGCGTGGTGCTCTTCGGGCTGGTGGTGGTGGTGCCTACCTGGTGGGTTTATGGCTCGGCCCGCAGCGCCTTGACGGCGGTCACGTCGGTTGTGTGGTGGCCGGTGAGCGGAGTCGTCGGTTTCGCGGCCAGTGGCTGGGGGGGCCTTGGCGCCACCTACGCGGCGCTGGCTGGCAGCTGGGCGGCCAACACGACTGGGCCGGGAACAGCAAGCGACGAGCTCCCGCACGTGGCCGACAGCAGTGCCGACGCGGACTTTGTCATGGACCTCGGAGACCCGCGCCTCGCGGACGTGTCGCTATTCCAGACCCAGCTCGGGCTCGCGGAGAAGCAGAATCAATTGCTGCTGCAGGGCTCGAGCAAACGACGGGCCGGGCACAAAGACGCCGACATCATAAAACAAATTGCTGCCCTAGAGAAAAGTGTTTCTGACGCCCGAGGCCACGGCAAGCTCGCAGCCGACGCGGCGCCGAGCGCCATGAAGGACTTCACCGACCTCAGAGACGCAGTGATCGCCATCGTCAAGAAAGAGCTGGACGGCAGCGGGGAGCTGATAGACAAAGCACGCGATCTGAAGTCGACTCTGGCCAGGTCACGGATGTACTGGCTGCCGTCGTGGCAGAAGGTCTTGTCGTGTTTTGGTCGGGGAGAAAGAAACCCACAGACACCTATGCAGCAGGCCATAAAGGTCGGCGACGATTTTTTGAAGCTGCTGATGAGGGGGATCAACCAACGGAAGGAGCTGCAGACGGTATATCGAATCCCTAAAGCTGGCTCGTCGTCTCAATCAGACAGTCCCAACGCCAAGCAGAGCACGCACCAGGCAACACTAATCCAGGAAGCGTGCTCTGCAGATGGCTTGATCTCGAAAGCTATCAATGATGGCCGTGGCGAGAAGCAAGAAGACGACGTCGCTGACGACAACGCTCCCCCGTCGGCGACAAAGAGCGCCATCATCAACAGGGAGGACTACAAGCTGTTGTTGGGCATCCGCGCAAGCACGCACTTCACGTGCCGCTGGAGCAATGAGGTACAGAAGAGGCAAGGAGAGATTCTCGACAAGGTCGGGAAGGAATCGGACGGGATAGACGAGGTCGGAAGGAAGGTGGGTGGATTACAGGGCCGGCTGCATGCCCAGGGTGGCGGCGGAGTGAAGCTCAGCCAGGAGGATTGGACCAAATTGGAGAGTTATTTCTCTCAGCTGGAAGCCGAAATGAGGGACTTTATGACGAGCCTGAAGGAGACGTGGAAAGAGCTATATGGCTAGGGCTAGGGCTGGATGAAGTCGACGAGTACGGATCTGGAGCAAGATGGAACAGGGCAGAGTTGGATGAATGTGTGAATCCGAAGAGGGGCTGAAGAGCTGGATAATAGAGATGACAGGCGAGTCGAAAGGAACTGTCACGGGGCCGTAGATGAGTAGAACAGAGACTCTTTGGTGTTCGGTGTTCGGCCACTTCCTTCTCTTTACTTCTCATGACCTTCCTTTTGGTTTTTTTTTTCGGTTCTCATAGCCTACAGAACGTACCACGCGATGAGATTCCAGGTGTCTAAGCAACTGGGCTAGTGTTCATCCGGTGTCTTGGTGTTTGCGCTGGTATCTGTGCCTTGGGGACCAAAGTTTGATCGAGAGAACTAGGCTCAGATCTTTTTTTCGCCATCGTTCAGGGCGCACTCCCGCTCCAAGCCACCCCTGGCTCCCTATCATACTACGTATTCTGTATCTCTTTCTCGGAAACATATACTTCGTGCCTCAATTGGAAGCCGTCAGAATGCAAACATGCCCCAGGAAATAGAGTGGAACAGTTGTTTCAAATAAAGGCAGAAAGGAGCAGATGTAGGGTACCTCACCAAGGGCGGTCGGATATTCTGACGCATATTTCAGCAGAGTTAGGGCTCGACTAAAAATCATATTGCTTTCTACGTATTTCACACGATCAACCTGCTCCCTTCCCCCGTCTCTTCCACCCCCCTCAACACCAAGGCGTTGCTGCTCCTGGATAGTTGACGGCGGCGACAATTCATCCTGCTGCCCTGCCTTTCCTGTTGGAGATCGCGGGCTTGCGGGTGTCTGTTGCTGTTCCCTGCGGAAGAGAAAGTGGAGCAAGTTTAGAGAGGAAGGCAGAAAGACCAAACTGACGAGAGAGGGGAGGGAGGCAGGAAGGCCGAGCCGTGTCGCGCAGTTGGCATAAAAGTGGCATGTCGGTCGCCGCAGTGTCGCCCATCTCGAAGCTGGCCCCTGGCCCCGGCCGGCATACGTTGAGCGGGATGGTGGATAGTCTGGGCGCTGGGTTCTAGACGATAGTTGATCGCCTTGGAAGGGAAATCAGGAGACTGGCTGTCACCCCTCTCTATGCACCTACCTCGTCTCGTCTCAGTGCATAATATCGCCCATGCTGTTCTGGACCTTTAGGCTCCAAACATTCCCAACGGCATTCTTTTCCATCGTGCCGTGCCTTTACCAAGTCCGGGAGCCCCCAGGGAAGCAAGTCGGACTCCATGCCCCGGAGCTATGTCCAGACGGTCTGAATCGTCCCAAAAAAATGTTCATTCCTCTCCTAGTCACAACCATAAACCCGATCGCCGACAAGTCGGTGTAAGACTGGGAATCAGTCGAGTGGAGTCATGTATTACTCTGTCTCTCTTGAGCCTATAGGTTGTAATACTTTCAACTTCTCTGTGACCAAATCCGAAAAAATACCGACCCGGGCAGACCAGGGAAAAAAACATGTATTGTGTGTATTGTGTATGTAGGATCATAGGCTTCTGGAAAGGGAGAGGCCCCTTGGTCACTCCTCACTCCCATCCCTTATCCTTCAGAATAGGCCGGCCGGGTTTTTTTGTCTGTACTCCTACTACACTTAGCTGACGACGCTTTCCACCTTTTCTTCCGTTGTCGGCGTCGAATAATAGAACTATCGGCATGTAATTTGCCCATAAAAACAAGCGGCTTAGATAGGGACAGACCAGCCGAGCTGAAGGTCAGAAGCAGACCAATGGTCTCGGACCCAGCCTTGAAAATTTGAACGAACCCAGCCTTGAGAATTTGGACGAACCCAGCCTTGGGAATTGGAAGGCGACAGCAACGACGAAAACATAGGAGGAATGCCATCTTCGGCACGTTATTGTAGTCTTTTCTATTTCTTCCCGGGGCGGCATTCCAGTGGCAGCATTGCATGAGGGCGGCAGCTCTGTGCTGTCTTTTATTTTCTTTGTCTGTCTCTTGAGCGTGCCCTCCCCCCGCCCCCGCCCCTTTCCTTCGTGCTTTTCCACTACGCTCTACTTTCCTACCAAAGCATGCGTAATTCTAAACGCAAGCGTAGCCCCCCCGCGCGCGCCTTGGATGGAAGATTTGTCCGTCGCGCCATTCGTCCTCCTGTCCCTAGCACATTGGTTTCTCCGTTTCCTCGAATCGTTGACGTGGAAATGGTTGGTACCAGCGACGGCGGCAGCGGCGACGCTGCCTCTGGCCATGCCGGCGCCGTCTCGGCTGTGCGTGAATTCACGGCCCGCACCTCGCGCCGCACCCGCCTCGGTGGCCATCCGTCTGCCGCATCAGCCTCCTCGTCTTCATTCACGTTCCGAGTTCCCACATCTTCGTCCGTCGTGCCCACGCTCTCTCCCTCGTCCACGCTGAAAGGCAAGCGCAAGCGCGGACTCCACGACCCTGCACCCGCATCATCCGCCATCGCTTCGTCGTCCTCTGCCGACCATGATGGCCTCCGTCCGACCAAGCGCCACCAGACGGCTACGTCGTCTTTGTTGCAGGGCGATTTCCTCGTCCCCTTCTCCGGGCACCGGCAGAGCCACACGCCGGCTACGGGTGTTTCTGATGCCCTCCACGACGGCCCGGCGCCCACCCACCTCGCCAGCTATGTCGGGCACGAATGGAATGGAGGGGGTGATGATGAGGATGACGGGGACGACGGGGACGACGGGGACGACGGCAGCCGCAATGACATGGCCGACGACAGCATCGGCAGCATGGTCATCGACCAGACTGGTCTCCCGGCCCTTCCCCATTTCTCACAGCCCGCTGGTACGCCTCTGGTCAGTGCCTCTCCAGCTCTCATGGATGATGCTCCGGATGCGGACGACACCGACTACGACCATGGCAATGTCGACAACGACGACGACAACGACGACGACAACGACGACGACAACAACAACAACAACAACAACAACAACAACAACAACAACAACAACAACAACAACAACCAGTGCCGTCGACGCATCCTGGCGCTGTCTGCACCGCTTGATGACGGTATCCATGACCTTGTGCCGCCCCTTCAAGCGATCCCTGCTCGTCCTTCTCGTCGGCTTGGGTTTTTGTTTCGGTACTCTGCATCCTGCCTCGGTATCGCGATCGCTATCGCCGTCATTACTATCCTCACTGCTCTCGCTGGAGGATGGGGACGTGCTTCGCCTTGCGCTCTTCCTCTCGGCGCGACGCCGCTGAAAACCCAGACTCGCCATTTGCACCCGCCGCTTTCAGACCACGTTGACCTCTCCGCTCGCCAGAGGACCAGCATTCACGCTCTGCTCTTCGACATCGACCCATCTTTTGCGCCCAATGACAATCAAGACGACGAGCCGGTTGAGAATCGTACTGAATATCTACCGCCCGAGGCGCTGACCGTCGATGATGCCTATCACATCGCCCTTGACATTCTGAGTGCCGTTGGGGTTCATGAGCATGGAAAATATTGGAGCGGGACGAAACCCGACCAGGCAATTCCAGCGCGTCTGAAGATTCTCAGGGAATTGTTGAGCACCGCTTTTGGCGCTCAAGAAAAGCTGGACATCCTGCAGGACCTCTTAATGATCGATACGTACAACAGGCAACAGAGACCAACCTTGGACTTCATTTTTAGAGCCGCTGAACATATGGCGTATTGGGCGCTCGACCCCGTACTGGGTAATGTTTCCATGACGGGCAGCTTCTTTGGCTCTGATCCGACTGTTTCTACAGACTTTAGCTGCCTGCTTTCAAATCTGAGCCAGGCCCTCTCACCGCCGACGAACCTATCCGAAATCACCGACACCATTCCCCTTCAACGTCCATTTAGCTGGGGTGGCGCCCGGCTGTTGCATAGGTACAAACTCGCAACCATGCACCATAGTCTCTGGTACGCGGGCTGGACTCCCGAATCGCCGCCTGGACTCCCGCCCGATTACTGTGATGTCTTTGCTCTTGGGGGGCCGAACAGCACCTTCTGGACGAATCTGACGAACACGCGCGGTAAAAAGTTGTTTGTCCAGCCCATCTGCGCTGTGGACTGGCAGACGCATCACAGCCCGGACGCGAGCCACGTCCTCAGCGAGGCCGACTACGCCATCGCCGCCTCGATGCGCAACCACTCTCGCCTTGTCGTTCAAGCTATGTTGGAACATTACGACGTGCCGATCCACAAGTACCTGACGAAAAGAGGGGGTAGCTATGGGCTTGACGTGGCCGACGAGGACATACGACTGGCCCTTGTCCGCTGTCTTTTCCTCATGCGCGCCGCCCTCGAGGAAACCATCGACATTGGCCGGGCCTGGTTGCGATCGGAGCCTGAAGATGGGTTTCGTTACGTGCCCAGCTCTAATGACCCTCGCCCAGACCACCTCAAAATCGAGGATGCCAAGGCCCGGTGGGAACAGACGGAGCTTGGGGAGGTAAATACAAACTCTCATGCCTTCACTCGTCCTCCCGAAAACCTTCTTCGCCCGTATGTGAAGGGGAAAGGGAAAGTGAAAACTGACGGGGCATGAACTTGGAACTGCAGGCCCGATTTCCCGCCCTCTCCGAAGCTGTCCGCATACTCGAGCCACTTAGCGCAATTTGCGACCGCGCGGCGGCATCCACACTGCGCGGCATCGACGCCAAGCTTGGCTACTACCAGACGGTCGCCCGTCTCGACGCCCTAAAGCGCGGCGAGGGCTGGCTCCAGGTCACTGTGTCCAGGAATGATACGGGCAAATTCTCTGATGCGCCTCAATACTCGATGACCCTGACCCGCTTTGCCCTTCCGAGCCCCCAGCAAGCGGCACAAGATCTAGAGGCCATAGACAAGGCGACAACCCGGCGACTCGTTCACAGCGCGCGAGCCGCAGTGAAGCGTTCCCGTCTTGCAGCTGTATCGAAAGCGGATTATTACTGGGCTCTGACTGACGAGGTTAATCGGTACGAGGCGGTGCCGGAGGTAAAAGGCTGGTTCGGGCGGCAGAAGACGCCCAGAGGGTATTATGCCTGCCACTTTGAATCCGAGATCACATGGACAACCACGGCGACGCGCAGCCCCGTGCTCCCCACAGGCGTCGGGGACTACCTTCACTGGCATCGGAATTACTACCAGGATCAGGGCTGGAAAGAGCACTTCACATCGGTCTATGACGAGCGGTTTGGGAACACACCCTGTGGGGTGAGGCGCGCGAGACAGAAGGCGGAAGCAGATGAAAGCTGGGCCAAGATGTGGGCCAACAGGGCACGATCCACAGATGAAGAGTTCGAGGGGAAGTGGCGTGAGTACGAAAAGCTGTACCGGGAATGGAGGGGGTTCATGCCCAGCAGCAGACAAGAAGGGGAATCCGACGCGTATGCGCTCCTCGGCGTCGCCCAGGACGCGACGCAGGAGACCATCACGAAGGCGGCGCGGCGTCTTCACAAGGAGCTCCATCCAGACAAGGTGGCGGCGCGGCAGAGATCCGCGGAGGGGGACGGCGGTGGGTGGGATGATGCGCAGCACAAGGAGGCGACGGCCAAGTACGCGCGCTTCCTCGAGGCCGCCGCCGTCTTGCGGGACCCGGAACAGCGGGCGCGGTACGACCAGGGGAAAAGGGACGGCGAGGCATTGATCAAGACCTGGGACCAGTACCGGGATCAGATGAAGCATTCTGAACAGGAGAAGAAGTAGGCCTTTTTTTTTTTTTTTTTTTTTCTTCTTTTTTTTTTCTTTTGTTATGAATTGGCGACCCTCTACGA
>WXYE02172769.1:0-17908 GCA_011319275.2 Echinosphaeria canescens | reverse complement strand
GGGGACGCGCCACCGCAGGGGGGGGGGGGGGGGGGGGGGGGGGGGGGGGGGGGGGGGGGGGGGGGGGGGGGGGGGGGGGGGGGGGGTAAAAAGGAGCGGGTATTTGTGGTAAGCATGGCCGTACTGCGTGCTGGTCGTACTCCGGGCCGTTCACGCAGATTGATGACAGCCCCCGCCAGACAGGCCGAGTCGGGTACACGACGACTGCACTCCAGGTTATGGGTAAAAAAAAAGGGGGGGACCGGATGGGAGGGGGTGGGGAGTGGTGTTTCTTTTTTCCGAGTCAAGGGGGGAGTGAAGGAGGTAGAAGAGAGAAGGGCCACAAGTGTGGTAACACATTGGAGCACTCAGTTCTGACTCTTCATCACGCTCAAGACTCCAGTCGGGCACCATCAACAGCACGCAGCCTCGTGGTGTGGACTGGCCTGTCTTGAAAAGACGATGACGAGCGGGTGGGGGGAAGGGGGGAGAGTGAGAGTGAGAGAGCGTGGGTGAGAGAGGGTACGAAAAAGAGTGAGAGCGAGACAGAGAGCGAGTACAGAGACACCCAGAGACAGCCAGAGACACCCAGAAGCAGATAGAGAGCCGCATGCGCAGAAACGTGCGTGATGCGCAAAGACGGGATCCGATTGCATTGCTCTCAATCGGGAACAGAACGGATGGTTGGACCTACCCATGATGTTGATACGGCAGTCGCAGCGCAGCAGCAGCGGGAGATTGGACTTAGCCGCCGAGGACGGAATGGATGATGATAAATGACTGGCTGATTTCCCTGGGCCGTCACAGTATCACTGCCGACGCCGACTGGGGGAGGGGGTTTGATGAGGGGCGCCGATTCGCTTAGACAATGACAGCAGCCGTGGCTGATGAAAGAGTGGTGAGAGCACGGCCCCGGGGGTACGTCTGTGGTATGTAGAGAGTGGTAGAGAGTGGTAGAGAGTGGTAGAGAGTGGTAGAGAGTGGTAGAGAGTGGTAGAGCGGTAGAATGGTAGAGTGGTAGACAAGTGGTATGCACGCAGCACCGCGCTGGGCAGCGTTTGGAGTTGTACTTTTGCGGCTGACAGCGCGCCACAGAGGCCAACAGGACACACGAGAGCACACGGCGATTCAGTGGCGGTGTGTACAACGTGTGCCGTACTGCTGGTGCTGGTGCTGGTGCTGATGCAAACGCTGATGCAAATGCTGATGCAAATGCTGGCTACCTAGCCTGGAGTTGATGTTGATGTTGGTGTTGATGCTGATGCTGATGTTGACGTCCAAGGTGGGTAAGATCAGGTTGACACCGCTCGTGTCGCCTGTTTGCTTGCTACTTTTGCAATGCTCTGCAATGATGATGCCGATAATGCGCCAGCCCTTTTTCTGCCCTTTTCTGCCCTTTTCTGCCTTGTCTGCCTTGTCTGCTGCCCACTGGCAGTCGCCTAAGTTCTCAGGCTGAAATTTTCCAGGTGGTGAGGTAATGCGATGCAGCGCGCTGTCCCAGTCCCAACCGCGACAGCCTCGGTAAAAGAGCCGGGGTCGTGACGGTGATCTAAGCTCAGGCTCGCTGACGCGCTCGGTGCTTCGGCGTCCACAGCTTCCGGTGTTAGTGGCCAGTGGGAGAGAAGCTTGGTCGTAAGTAGGAGGTACTTCAACGGCTGCCGAGCAAGCACTCCAACCACTACTGGGAGTACTGGGAGTACGAGGAGAGACACAAGCTGTGGTAGGGAGTTGGTGCAGTAGGAGTAAGTCGTAGTTTGGTAGCGATGCTGTACGCGTCCAATAATACTGGGTCGCACCCTCCAGAGCGCCAAGCCGGAATCGCTGTCCGGTTTACCCTTTTTTTCTCTTTTTTTTTTGTCTTTTTTGGTTCCCTTTTTTTTCCCTCTCTTTTTTGGTTCCCTTTTTCTGGTACTCCTTTTTTTTGGCTTTCTCTTTTTTTTCTTCCAATCTCGGGATACTTGTCCAACGGCAGGTCCGTGCAGCAGACACAGACACACGCTCGCACACACACCCTTTCAGATCGCGGCGAAAATGCGATTTTGGGGCTGATAAATGATGATGAAATTTGGGGGGGGGGGTGAAAAATGCGGGACGTGTTGAAATCAAAGGTGTGGCCGGGATGCAGATTGCAGCTGCGGGTTGCGCCGCGTGTGGTAATCGGAGTGATAGGGTCGTGTCGGAAAGGAGATGCGCGGATGTGGGTGGACGGAGGGGAGGGAAGAGACGGAAAAAAAAAAAAAAAAAAGAATATGCGCCAGTGTGACGGCAGCGGCAGCGCTGCTGATCCAACTCAAATGCAGGCAACAGGCACAGCTGATGACGGGCGGGGCGGGGCCGGCGCATTGACGAAACGGAGGAGTCAGTCATGTCATGGCCATTTATTTGGATTCCCGAGACCGTCGCCAGGCACACAAATCAAGTGCTTTATTTACCCCCTGTTCTCTCAGGAGAGCTTTTCCCAACCTATCTTGCCCAGTATTGGACTCGATCTGCAAGCTTAAAAACAAGGCGGAAGAACAAGAGAAGGGGGGAAAATAGAGAAAGAAAAAAAGAAAGAAAGAAAAAAAGAAAGAAAGAAGAGAAAGAAAGAAAGAAAGAAGAGAAAGAAAGAAAGAAGATGTGGGAAAATGAAAAAAAAAAAAAAAAAAAAAAAAAAAAAAAATGAAAGGAAAAAAAAAACAGCGAGACCAACGATGCTACACTGACGATTTTCCACCATGGCATATTTGTCTTATTGTTGACGGCGGGGAGCAGGATGGCTGAAGGTGAAACATTGACATCAGAACCCAAGGCCCTCACCCACTCCGGACTGTGCCTCGGGAGTATAATGCCGTAATGAGCCTTCTCCTCCATAGTATCAACTTTATCAGACAAACGACCGACAGGAAGAGTCTGACCCTCTGACCCTTCTCTTGGGGGGGATAATACATACACGCCACATCCCACATCCCACATGCCTACGTCTTTGGATCCAACCAACCGCTACAGTTATCGGGGCAGGGCGAGGGCGGTACGGCGAGTGGGCAGCTTTCCTCGACGGTTGCCGTGAACGGTCACGGAGTTTTGGACCGGCAGTTTTCATGAACGGCCGCAAAGCGTACGGCGACCGTTCCATATCCGAATACGCTCGTTGCAACCTCGGCTTGCAGAAGCCGAGGCCCAAGAGGCAAGCAAACAAGCTTGACCAGGGATCGGACATACGACAACGCTCGAGCTTGTCTCCAAGTATACGTTATCGTACGTAGCATATTCATCATCAGTCGCCCGTGTCTTTACAGTCTACTAGTCCCTTCAGCAGACAATGTGGTGGCCCAAGAACGGTAGAACGGGACCGTCAATGAGTTATCTGACCAGGCATGTCCACCACCACCCTGTCACTGCCCCCCCCTGCAACTCTGGTTGTCCACTGGCAGCTCTGTCTGTCTGTCCACAACACAGACCCCCAAGATGACAGGCCCGCCCAGGGTTTGGCCAGTCGCTCTCTTGGGGCCGGCATTAGCAGAGAGAGATATGGCGGGGGAGAGGGGCGTGTAGTTAGGAGGAGGCCATGGGATCGACCAACTCAACAAAGCCAACGGACCATCGAGAAGAGAGGGAGGTCGGGAGCACTCGACGGTGCAGAATAACTCGGAAGGAGCGACGAGGCAGGGCCAGGTCTCCATTTTATCCTCTGCCTGCCACTGGCAGTGCGTCGCCGTCTCTGGCCTGTCGAGTCGCTGGGACGAGGCTCGGACGACTTCCTGACAGTTCCCCGCAGGCTCCCTGGTGTACGACTCGAAGGACCTCTGGGCTGGTGTCACACAAGCCCGCAAAGGCGAATGCTGAGGTCAGAGATGACTCCTCCTTTGGGGACAAACACGAGGCATCATTGACGCCTTGGCCAAGGTCGAGTCTCTGCCGATCCTTCTCCAAGGCGGGAAGGGAAGCCCCACGATTCCTATGACAAGGTGGGCTTTAATATAGGAGGTACTGTAGTATACTTACAGAGGCGGAGAGTCTGTTCCGAGACTACAGTATGTGCTTGGACTCTGGTCGGAAAGGTGAGCAATATGAATCCTGCGAACTTGTTGAGAAGGTACGTAGATAGGCATCTACTACAACTTGCTACCTCCTGGGTACACGTGACGGTATCCGACCGACAGATTCCCTCACGCTCGCACAGTATACTTGGCACCCTAGCAAGGTGTACAAGCCCACTCACTCTCAGCTTTCCTCGATACCACCTTCGTTACCAAAGTCACTCCCCGCTCCGAGACGTGCCGAAGGGCGGGCAGCCGGCCCGCATGTACATGAGCGCATGCACGTACAATTCTCCAACAACCAGACCTTCCTGTATTCGTACACGAACAGCGCAGCCGTTGTCGTCCTCGTGATCGTGATCGTGGAGAGGGAGGGGGTTTTTCGGGTCTGGATAATTCATGCTCGACCTGTGATCGATATGCTTCCATTCCCAAGCCATTGTTCTGCTCGAAGCCGAAAGGAAATAAGAAGGGAAAAAAAAGAAGAAAAAGAAGAAAAAGGAGGCGAGAAAGAAAAAAAAAGGGAAAGAAAAAGGAGAAGAAGAAGAAGAAAAGAGAAAAGAAAACAGAGAGAACGAAAGAAAGAAAAACACAGCGGAGGGGATGGACCCATCCATCCACAACTGTCGAGTCTCCTCCTGCCTGTCAGCGAGCCTGCAACACAAGAAAGCCATGCTTCTTTGCGTCCCCCCTCCCCCTCCCCGCTCCCTCACACATGATTGGTCTCGGGAACGCATACCGGGACGAAGGATATGGAGAAACTGGACTCGGGGTGCTTGTCCCGCATATCGCGGCACCGTGCCACAGTGGCGGCGGCGGCGGCGGCACTACATCCGCCTCTTCAAGCAGGAAGAATCAGCCTTTTGGAGGGCGGATCGGAGGGAGGGTAACTGAGTAATGACCATACAGAGCCGGGACGAAGGGGGGTCAGCGGGACTGGCGGGAGACATTGAGGAACGCGGGAGGCACATAGTACATCAGGAGGCATACATGCATAGGCCCCTACCTACCTATATAGCCCACGTAGTCTGTTATAAAAAGACAGAAGAACCTTGGAAGACAAGGACTCGGGAGAGCGAGGTGGGGTCAAAGCTAGCAGGCGGCCTCAACTTCAAGTCCGCTCTGGGCTGGACTGTTTGTCGAAGAGGCCTTGGCAAGGGAAGGGGCTATTATCGCGGAGGGTAGGATAGTGTGCATGGCTCTGCATCGAGCCTCATGCACATCCCTTGCCCTGCCCAACCACAGGAGCGAATGTAACCGTCGGAGACGCAGGTGAGAAGCAGGTGATATTATCTGAGTGGGTCGTCGTCGTCGTCGGCTTTCTTTCCCGACGGGAGGAGGGAGAAATAAGAAGGGAAGCAAAAACAAAACAGAAAGCGCCACCTTATCAGGCAGGTAAATCCATCACACGCTTTCCTGGTGTACTTGCGTGCTCTGGGAGAGAGAGGCATCATCAAGCGACGATCTTGACGCCCTCTTGGCTGAGGCTTTATATGCCCTCTTAGCTGAAGCGTTTATACAGTCAGTGCCAACTCAGAGGGGAACTATGATGAGAGGAATGTATTTTTGATATTAGATGTTGAAGACAAGTGGTACGGCCCCTCGACTTAAAAAGACGTCTGACGTGGTTGGGTACCGAGGAGAATTATTAGATCTCCAGTATGTTCTTACTGCTCTGTATGTCCGTACTGCTCTGCTCTCGTAATCCCACGATGCATGGCCGAAATCACAACCGACCTTTTTCCGTATCGTGCAACCTACTACTGGCTGCTGGCACGAGTCTGACCTTAGCTCCCTGATCTGGTATCAATGTTGGAAATCAATGTTGGATCGAAGAGGACATGGTGATGGTTAAGATGGAGTGTTGGAGTGTCGGAGTGTTGGAGTGTTAAAGGCCTGGAGCGTTCCTTCCCTGGGAAACCCCACGCGGTTATGCGGCCACTGGTCTCCGCCTGCTCCTCCTTCCTCCCCCGCCGCCGGCCGATTATCTCCACTTCCAAAAAAAGGTCCATCTTGAAAAAAGGTCCATCTTGGCGATCCGATTCCAAAGTTTTGATCTTTTGACGTCGAGTAAAGAAAAGGCGCCAAACCACCACAGTATCTTGTTGTTGCCCTCACACCATGGCATCCTCGGCACCAACCGCCCTCCCTCGAGCCGCCGTTGCGGCATCTCGGCGACTGGCGACCGGCCCAGCCCTCTGCCGACGATGCTTCTCTTCCGTATCGCCGCCAGCTATCAGTAGCAGGAGCAGCAGTGCTGGGGCCGCGGCCATAGTCCCCCCCGCCGCTCCCACCGGCACTGGAGCATCCTCGACCTCGCCATGCTCTCCTCCTCGCGCCCGACCGTCGACGCCACATCCACTACGACTACTATCACTTGCGAGGCCTCCTCTCCCCCAGCCCGGCGCGTTACGACCGCCACCACCACCACCACCAACATCACTCCCATCCGGTGCTCGGCCTCACACCTCCCCACACCCATCGTCGTCCGCGCAGATCCGGCCCCCCCGCGCGCGCGCCTTCCACTCCTACGACCACCCGTCGCCGACCCGCGACGGCAACCCGTTCTCGGGCGCGGCCGAGCGCGCCATCCTCGCCGCCGCCCTCCGCCGCGTGCCCGACCACGGCTTCTCGGCCGACGCCCTCGCCCTTGGCGCCCGCGACGCCGGCCTGCTCGATGTCAGCGCCAGCCTGCTCCCCGACGGCCCATTCAGCCTTGTGCGTTGGCACCTGGTCGAGCAGCGCGAGGCCCTGGCCGCCCGTGCCCATGACCTGTTCTCCTTCACCGAGGGGGGGACCGACGGCCGCACTGGCACGACGCCGTCTCCGTCCCCGTCCCCGCCGCCGCCGCCGCCACTGCAATTTTCTGTGGCTGACAAGGTCGAAGCTCTGACGTGGGAGCGTTTGCGCGCGAATACGCCCGTTATTTACCGCTGGCAAGAGGTATGTCCGTCTCTCCACCCCCCCCTCCCCCTTCCCCGCTCGAACAATGCAGCGCTTTCCGTCCCCACTGGCTGGAGAATCAACACAGGCAGAAGAAGCAAGAATTCTGACTCCCGACACCATTACTTCCCTTCCCTCTCCACCAAACACATCCAGGCGCTCGCAATCATGGCCCAGCCCAGCTACGCGCCGACATCGCTGCGCGAGCTAGCCATGCTGGCGGACGAGATCGTGTTCCTGGCCGGCGACGCGGCCGTGGACCCGACATGGTACACCAAGCGCGCGTCGCTGTCGGCCATGTACGCCGCCGCCGAGCTGTTCATGACCAACGACCGGTCGCCGGGCTTCGCCGACACGCGCGACTTCCTGCGCCGGCGCCTGGACGAGGCCCGCCTGGTCGGCGAGGGCGCCGGCGCCGTCGCCCGGTGGCTCGGCTTCACCGCCGGCGCCGCCGTGAATGTGCTGCGGAGCAAGGGAGTGCCCATCTAGAGAGGGGGGGGAGGGGGGATGGGGGGAAGGGAGAGTATGCCTTCTTTTAGGTAGCAGCTCGCCTGGCGAGGGGCCTCACTTGAAGATGACTTGAATTTATACCCCTCTTCTCCATGCTCCCTGTGTAGAATCGCATAATGATGTTGAACACAAATATGTTGATACAGTTACAGTATATATAGGCACTGCCTACACACCAACCAACATCGTACCCCTTTTGAGCGCACGCCTTGAACCCGCTGAATGCAAACCCATTAGCCCCCAGTCGCTAGACAGATGACGAAGTCGTAAGTAGACAGGCCAGTTACCCCTGTATGGACGCCATGGTCCCGAGACCCCGTTTCGCTCCTTTTTCCTTCGAAATTCTCTGACCCACATCAGAACAAACGCCATTACCCATACCCCCCCCCCCCCCTCTCTCCCTCCCACCGAATCGACTCGTTTAGCGGAGAGTTTCTCGGCTAGAAGATTTAAGCGATGTCCCCCTGGGCGGATCTCACAAGTCTCCGCCGCGGACGACGGCAGCAGCAAAAGGAACGGGAACCCCTCCCCGGCGGTTCATCACACGATCCAGAAGAGATGATGTGGTACCGTATCCGATGCGACTCGATTGGTCCAGATAAAAGGCCCGGAGAAGGTCGTAGAAGACCGGAGAAAGGGATGGGGGGGGAGGGAGGTCCAGAAAAAAAAAATCAGAGATCAGTGAGACGGCGCTGGCGTGGATCGGTAAGCCTGTTTGATGGGGGCGAAGAGGGGGACAAGTTAGACATGGGTCAGTTGGGCAGTCGTTCCCGGGAATAGGTAATAGCAGGTCATCAGACCAAAGGAAAAAAAGAGGAGAGGGCAAGCCAACGCACCGGATAATCTTGACATCTTTGCCAAGGTTCTGCTGCTGACCCTCAATGGCGTTGGGGGTGATGAAGATGAACTGCCGGCTTGTCGCCATTCGCGCGGCATCGATCTGGATGTATCCGTGTCTCGCGTTAGTAGACGGTCTAAAAGATGGTGGAGAAGTGAGGAAAAGTTGAAGAGCAAAACGCAAAACGCACCAGCATCCTCGTGCTGATGGCCCTGTTGACGTTGTCCATGAAGACGTCAAACTCGTCCAGGCAGCGCAGCGGCGAGTTCATAGCGTCCCAGATGGACAGCAGCAGGCAGATGGACGAAAAGGACTTCTCGCCGCCCGACAGCGTCTTGGTGTTGCGCGCGGGCGCCTGTTTGCCCGGCCCTTGCTCGTCCTTGTGTGGCTCGACGTGTAGGTCGAGCCGGCGCCGCACGTGGTCAAACGACAGCTTGCCGGCGAAGCCGCGGTTGCCGAGCCGGAGCATAAAGGTCTGACGCGCGCGCGCCGAGATGTGGCGCTGGAAGAAGCGCCACCGCTCCAGCCGCAGCTCGAGCGACCGCTTCAGCTGGTCGTTGACCAGCTGCGTGTTGCGCAGGCTCGTCAGGTACTGGTCGCGCATCTCGCGCGCCTTGGCGAGCTGCTCCGCGGCCTGCTTCTCCGTCATGCCCGCCTTCGCCTTCGCCGCCTTGAGCTGCTCGTCCACGACATCCATGTGCTTTCTGAGGCCGGCCGATGTTTCGTTCGGGCCTACGGCAACCCTCTTGTCAGTCTCTTTGTTGGCGTTGGCCGTCCATTCGTCCAACTGGCCCTGGGCCGCGGTCCGGCTAGCTTCCGCGCTGTCCAGCTCCTCCTGCAGCGCCTCCAGCATCTCATCAGCCCTCTTTAGGTCCCTGAGTTTGGCGTCGCGTGTCCTCTTGGCCTTCTCCGCGGCGACTTCGGCCTTCCTGACACGCTGGTGCGCATCCGCGGCATTATGTTTGGCTTCCCTGAACTTTTCCCACGCAGCCTTCACCTCCTCGTTGGCACTCTCTTTTTGCACGATGAGTTCTGCGGCCTGGTAGCTGTGATGCTCCCTTTGCCTTACCAAGTCCTCAAGCACCTCCTGGAGACTGCGTAGCCGACCGTCGGCACCTTCCGAGTCGTCCAGCTGCTCCTCGACGCGGTTGATCGTCACCCGGTCGCTCAGTACCAGTCGCTCAAGCCGTGCCCGATTTTCCGTCAGCTCTTGCAGCTCGCGAATGTGCCCCCCCTCTTGTTCTTGCACCTTTCTTGCCTTCTCCTTCGCTTCGGCCTCGTCGACCTCCAGTTGCTGAAGGGTATCCCGGGCGAGTGTGAGCTGCGAAGTTGAATCTGCAATGATGCGCGGCAACCGCCCCTTGGGCCCATCGATAGGAGCGGTGCTGCCGCCCGAGGCCCTGGCCATTAGCCGGAAACCAGTGCCGGGCCTGTGCTTGTTCAGCGTCAGGCAGGCCTTGACGTTGTGCGGCGGTCCCTGCTCGTGGAACATGACGCGATCCGCATCGGCTCTGTCTGCAATCAGGATGATCTGCTCAATCGCATTGTTGATGATGAGCTGATTTCGCACTATCTCGCTGTCGATCTTGAGCACGCGGAGGATTGTATCGAACTGAGCGTCAGGCTCCTTGCCGGCGGTGTTGATGGTCGTATTCCGAGCCACGATGATGGGACTGTGGTGAACGCCCACCCTGCTCATCATCTGCTGCAGTCTCTTCTGATCGTTCATAGAGGTGACCACAAAACTGTTCAGATGCCTGTTGAGGAAGGACTCCAAGATCGGAAGCCACTCGGGTTTGAGAAGCTTGACGTGAAAGCCGATCGGCCCGACGGGCTTGGCAGCAAATCCCGTGTCTCTTTCGATCTCGCCAACCAAGTTTTGCATGCGTGCCTCGTATCCGGCATACGGGGAGATTTGCTTGCTCTCGAGTTGCCGAACATGTCGCTTGGCATTGTCGACCTCTCGTCTCTTGGCTTCAGCCACGGATTTCGCTCGGCCCATAGCCTCGTTGAACCCTTGGAGCGAGAGTTTCTTGCCTTCCTCGAGAGCCCTCTGGCTGGCGATCTCGTTCTGCCGATCTTCCATCGCCTTCTTTGTGTCAGCAAGCTCCTTCACCAACTGTGCCTGACCACTTCCGGTAGCATCTTCGAGTCGCTTTTTCTCAATCTCGATCTTGGCCTTGGTGTCAACCACTTGTGCCTTGGCGTGCGCCGAAGCCATCTTGGCGTCGCGCTCTTCTCGATGGAGGTTGGTGGCTTTCTCTTTTGCGGCGTCATGCAATCCCCTCTTCTCGTCCTCCTCCGCCTGGCGCTTGTCCGCTTCCTCCTGGGCTGCCTCGATAGAGCTCCTTGTCTTGGCAATGGCCTCGTCCGCTCCCCCGAGGATTTTGCGCCGCTCTTCGATCTCCTTTTCGGTATCGGCCACTTTCGCCTTTTTCGCCTCGAGTTCTGCGGCGCAAGCAGCAAGCGCCCGCTCCTGCTCGCCCACCTGCGCCCAGATAATCTTGTCCCTGAGCACAAGGCGCTGGTCATGCAGATGTCGATTTCCCTCCAGGGCCGCTTTCAATTTCTCGATGGCGGCCACTTCCTTCTCCCCTTGTTTCAGGCGCTCCTGTTGGTCTGGGATCTTGGAATCGATCACCTCGACGGTTTCCTGCACGATCTGGTAGTCCTTGTCCAGCTGGGCGAGAAGGACGCCCTCGTAGAAGAACTTGTACTTTTGCTCCTTGGTCGACGTGCTCAGGAACTGGCGGGCATTGTCCTGGGAAAGAACGTTGAGCGGGTTGTCGACCTGCAGGCCAAAGTACTCGACAATGTCATCGACCTCGTTCTTTTTGGTCGAGTACGTCTGGCCCGTTGCCGTCTTGATCTTGAAGCCGCTGGTGCCAGCCTTGCTGAATGCGCGCTCGACGATGATGGTGTCTCCGTAGATGTCGTGGTTGAAGGCGTCGATGCCTTGGTTCTTAATCTTGACGATCAGGACGGCGCGGTCGCACCCTTCCCTGATGAAGCTCTTGAGGCTGCCGCCGCGGTTCGTCGACGTCGCCTTTCCGCCAAGACAGAGGGTTATGGCAGTGAGGATGGCGCTCTTGCCGCTGCCATTCTCCCCCACGATGAAGTTGAGCAGGGGCCCCAGCTCGCAGTGCAGCTGCTTGTGACACATGAAGTTGACGCATGTGATGGACTCGAGGACGCCGTTCTCGGCCGTGTGGTTGTTGCCCACCCGCTCTACCTCCAGGGCCCATCTCCTCTTCTCATTATCCTTCTTCTCAAGGTTCTCTCGGGCCAGCTGGTCGTCCTCCTCCTCGTGCCTAAGGTGCTCGTAGTCTCCGTCGCGCTTCAGCTCGTACTGGGTCCTGGCGGGAGACCCATCGGAGGCGCCATGATCTTGACCTTCTGCAGAGGTCGTCTTCCCACCGCTGCCGTTTCGATCGTCGTTGTTGTCGTCGTCGTCGCTGTCTTCATGTTCGGCCGACCCGTTGCGCTCCGGCTGGCGTCTCTTGCCATTGGCTCTGGTATCCGACAAGCGCGGTCGTTTGCGCTGCCAAATGGGTCAGTAGGACGTCGCGGCTAGATCGGCGGCTCCTTGCGCGCATGGCTGTGGCAAACAGACCACCACACGCGCGTTCACAAAGAGAAGCTTACCGCGGTGCCACGAAGATTCGATGTGGCCTGGCGCACCTCGAGGACGTTTTCAACGTCGTCTTCATCGCCGGCATGGCGCCTGGAGCGCTTCCGGGGGTTAACGACGGCATGGGGCATGTTGAAGGCTCGGCGTGGACCGGAGGACGCTGGGTGCTTTGTTTGGAGAAAATAGTCTTGGAAGTTGACGCGTCCGGCCGGACGCGCCTTCTTGTAAGTCCCGACCTAGGCAAGGTCCCCACGGCCCGCATTACCCCACCAGGACAAGGAGCAGAAGAATTTACTCGATTGCTCTAACAAAGAAAAGAGCCTGGTACTCAAAGGTGAGCATTCCTGAGAGATTCCCAAGAAGAGCGTGTCATTAAAAGAGCCTCATATGGCGTTGAAGCTACTAGATTCGTGGATTTCGAGATTGAACCTTGATGACTGGCCAAGCGCGTCGCCCAAGATTCAAATCTTGCAGGAACGATGGGCATCTATACTAGGTCCGACTAAGCAAGAGCTCACCATTCAGCCATTTCAAGCGTGTGGATGCTGTGGGGCAAAACGTCCCGTGCAGGCAGGCAGGGAAAGTAAGCAAACGCTACTTTTTACAATAAGCGAATGCCTATATGGTAAATTTCTCCGTCAAACTGATACTAACAAAATACTCGTCGTCTCTTTTTTTTTTCTTCTTAAAACTCATAAGCCCTTTTAACTTGCTTTTTCTTCCCTTCGAGGAGCTTACGACGAGGCCGGGGGTCTGGAACCCCCAGGAAAAAGAAAGTTAAAGGGTAGAGCGGCCTTTTCTGGGGGTTCCCCCCAGACCCCCGACCTCGTCGCAAGCTTCTCGAAGGGAAGAAGGCTTTCTATTAGGATCCCGGGGTTTTTTTTCCCTCTACGATGACTATCGAGGTATCGTAGAAAAAATATGTTGTAGTAGCAGGGAAGGAAACCGAAGCCAACGCGTTGCAAGGGTTAGGGTCTGCTAGACGATGTTGAGCCTCCTATCTGTCAGATGAATGAGGACTCTCGGATGAATGAGGACTTCTATACAGCAAGTCTATCGGTGTCCTCTTCTTCCTCCCCTGATGGAGTCCGTGCTCGAGTATTCGCTCTTCATCATCAAGGATGGAGAGTCGGGCAACACGCTGCTGTCCAGGCTGGAAAGCGTGCGCAAGGCTGCCCTGGCAAAGTTGGATGAGCTCGCACCCGACTATATATGGCAGCGCGAGTCCTTCAGACTCGAGTCGAAATCTGTTGACGGTATGTGGTGCATCCTCGCTGGTCTTGGGTCTTGAGTATCAGCTCATCTGTTATTTCTGCTGTTAGGTCTCTTTCGCCTTCACGGTACAACCGACTGTGGAGACAGCACCGACGATGAGTGGTTGATTGTGTATCTTCTCCGCGAGCTCACGCGGGCCTTCCCCAGCCTCTGGGTCAGGGCCTCTGACAGCGATGGCGAGTTTCTGCTCATCGAGGCGGCTGCAGTGCTGCCCAAGTGGCTGAGCCCTGAGAACGACAGCAACCGAGTATGGATCCACGATGGGAAACTGCTCATCATTCCCATCGGCGACACGGCGACGGCAAACAGCTCGAAACAGCTGTCTTTAGTGGATGCGCTACACTTCATCCGGACCTCGCCGGACGCACTCATTCACTCGGCCTTCACCGAGGCTGAGGCCTTCTACCGCCTGGAGAAGTACCCGGCCCACATCACCGAGTCCCTTCACCGCTCGCTGGTGACCATGCCGAGAAAGCTGGCGTATATCTTGCACGCGAAGCCCAAGGCTATATCCCCGGCCACCGAGGCCTTCTACCTCCGCGATCCCAGCGCCATGAAGCCGCTGCTCTCCCCCGCCGCCGATCTTGTGTTCCCGCCTGCAGACCTTGTCACTGTCAGCGTGTGCTTCACAAAGATGCTCTACGCACAGCTGAAATCCCAGCGGTTCGGAACGCCCCCTGCATGGAAAGGCCTGATCACATCGGCAGAGGCAGAGGCAGAGGCCGACGCAGCGAAAGGGGGCAACAGTGAAGCACAGAAAAGGCTCACGCGGCTCGAAATGGGCGCCAAGGTTACCTCTGGGTTCGAGATGCTGGCAAGACGCGCAGGGGCCAGCAGCAGCCGAGTCGTGCGGGAGGTGGCGCTCCTGCTCGAGGACCTGGACGAGGATGGGGAATCGGCCCTGCCCAGCGATGGCGACATCCAGGCATGGAAGGACGTCGAGCGCGAGGACGACGACGCATGGATGAACATCGACTTTGAAGACTTTGAAAGGGAACTGGACGGGAAGCGTGCACGCACTGGCGCAAGAGCACCCGTCGGCGAGGGATTTGGCGATGCGAAAACCCAGGCCGGCCTCCAAAAAATTGTCTCTCGGTTCGAGGCCTTCATGAACGACGACGGCGCGGGAATCGATGGTGCTGAGCTGGATGAGATGGATTATGACAACGGCGAGGAAAGCAGCGGCGACGATGACGAAAAGGACGAGAGCGAGGACGAGGATCGGGAAGTGAGCTTCGACGAGGAGCAGTTTTCGCGCATGATGCGAGAGATGATGGGACTTCCGCCTGAAGCCGCCGACGCGCAGAAAGCAGAAGGAAAGGAGACGGTGAAGAAGCGCACTTCGCCGGACAATGCCTCTCCCGGGAGGAAGGGTGAGGATGGCGGGGATAACGAAGACAACGAAGGCGACGACGGGGAGATCAGGAAGCTCATGCAGCAGATGGAGACTGAGCTAAATGAACATGGGGCGCTCTCTCTCGATCCCACCCCCGACAAGCTCGCAGCGCTCAAGGGAAAGGGCAAAATCCAGCAGGATGCACAAGGACCGGCGACCAAGGAAGAGGAGGACAGCGGAGAGGAAGACGTGAACATCGACTACAATCTGGTGAAGAATTTGTTGGAAAGCTTCAAGGGCCAGGCGGGCATGGCTGGCCCGGCTGGGAATTTACTGGGCCTGATGGGCCTACAGCTTCCTCGGGACGAAGGAGGCGACGACGAGAAAGTAGACAGCAAGGAGGGTAGATGAATCTACCCAAGGAGATATGGACGGCAACTACAGTGCTAATCACAAAATAAATATATAGATCCTAGGATACCTACACGCTCATTTACTGATCCTTCGAGCGAAGCGAGGTTGGGGTTCTGGGGGGTACCCCTAGGAAAAACAAAGGTTAAAAGGTAGAGCGGTCTTTTTCTGGGGGTACCCCCCAGACCCCCGGCCTCGCTTCGCTCGAAGATAAAATCGGGGTCAGTAAATAAGTGTGTATAGACCCTAGGATCTACATGTTTATTTTGTGATTGGCACTATCTAGGCGCCTCCTCGCTCCCAGTCACATTCTCCTCGTCCAGCCTCGCTTTCTTTGCCGGCGGTTCGGCGCCATCAGGCAACGCCGGTCTCTTCTTCTCCAGGGCATCTTCAATGTCCTGCAACCTTCTCAGGATCTCGCCCAGCCTCTTCCTCGCCCCCAGTTCCCTCGCGGTGCTATCGCGTCGGGGCCGGTATATCCCGCTGACGATGCTCACCACAGCATGATAGACACCGTACAGGAGCAGCCTCGTTCCCGCGTGTTCTATGTCTTCGATGACACTTCCGTCCCACTGCATGCCATCACCACCACCGTCCGGCCCACCTGTCTCGCCCGTGCCGTTGAAGGCGTGCAGAAAAGCCGGAGGCGGCGGCGGATCGCGGCTGAAGACGGATGCGAAAAGGGGGTCGCCAAATACACAACCGCTCCAGTCGTCAAGTCCTGCGACATATCCGACCGCGGCATCGTGGGCTATGGGCGGTGAGAGCTTGTCCGTACTGGAAGACGGCGGGTCTCGTTCTGACGAGAGCCCGGCCTTGTGGCCAACGTGGCTTCCGGCCGCTGCCGCCATCGAGGTCCCGCCGCTTACTGCTGCCCTGGAAAGCGTCATATTCTCGTCGGTCATGCCGCGCACGACAACCAGGCGCGGGGTTTTGACGCTGTCGAGCAGGTGGCCCATGTGCCGAAAGTGTCCTCTGATGGCGGAGTAGGCCAACATCACGGCCATATCCTCGGCGTCTCGCAGGATGTCTTCCAGCATCAGGTGGAAGGCCTCGGACCAGGTCTGACTACTGTCCGTGCGCATGCCGGCGTCGTCCGCCTCGAGCAATCTTTGCCAGCCATCGCCAGCGCCCGCCGGCGCTGAGGAAGCCGGCGGTGCTGGATCGGAGGCGGAGATAACAATGCCCTCAACCGGGCCAAAGTTGCCGGACTGAGACGTCAGGGCGCAGAGGCGGCGCAGAAACCGACCGGCCTGTCGTTGCACCTGCTGTTCCTCGAGCGGGGCGAGAGGTGTGGGCAGGTGGGCGATGGCAATCCCGCAGACCGGCTCGAAGACGCTGTGCGACAGGCTAGGGTCTCTGGGGTCGTGGCAGTGGCTTAAGAGGACCGGCATCAAGTCTAGCAGCTTCCTCTCGGCCTCGGTCGGATGCTGTTGAGGGACGATAGCGACCGTTTTGTCATCATCGCCGCCGCCGTCGTCTGCTGCTGCTGCTGCTGCTGCCTGTGTGGGAAAAGTCTCACGCACACACCGCACGACGGCAGCTTCGGACTGGAGCGCGGTCGTCTCGTGTCTCAGGAGCCTGCACGTCGAGAGTGGCGGGAGGACTACCAACAAGACTCTTCCGTCGGAGGCTAGCACGCGGTAGAGCCGCTGCGGCCTTGTCGAGGGCAGGGGCAGCACGGCGTCGACCAAAATGTCGGGCAGCTCCCGGCTGAAGATAGCCCGTACGAGGCTCTCGGCGATGGAAGGAGCTGGAGAGGCCACGGCTCCGGCAGACGGCGATGGGACAGGAAGGGCTCTCGACATGGCGAAGAATATGGAGGATGAAGAGGAGTGATGGACACTGACTGCAGCAGCGAGCGGCGTCACCCTACATTTAACACAATTGGGGACTGCAGAAGGAGGCCGAGGCCGTAAGGTGCCGCGAACGGGCCGATCACTTCCATCAAAAGCTCGGTGGTGGTCTGCTGGATCTCGGAGCCCTTGATCTTCAGCACCGAGGACGCTGGATTGGGCTTGCCCTTGCCGTGCTTGCCTTCGTCGGCGACGACGCGGAGCTGCGTCAGCTCGAGTGCCTTCAGCTCGATCTCGCAGGCCGCGAGCTTCTCGCGGAACGCCGCGTCCTGGATGATCGGCTTGCCGCCGGATTCAACCTTGCCAGCGAGATCGCGGATGCGGCGCAGCCGCTCCTTGGAGACGCCGACGCGGGCGATGCCGGTGCGCTCATTGCCAAGCAGGAAGTTTTTGACAACTTGCTGAGTGATCGTCGAGCCGCCGACTTTGCGGCGGTCAGAATGGCGGAAATTGGTAATGACGGCGCGCAGGATGGCTTTGAGGTCTACACCTTTATGGGTGTAGAAATTTTGGAAAAATTATTATGTTGAATGGATGTGCGCGGGCACAGTAATAACCTGACTTTTATAATAAATAATCTTATCTTGATGAAAGCGTATTCTGCGTTGCCTTGCTCAAACGCTATACACGTGCCCTAAGGAGCAAGGAAGACTGATGTATGTTCCAGCTACCCCGAAGTGATATTGTTCACTTGCCTTCGAGACTGTTGACTGCTAAGTTGACATAGCGAATCCGTGCAAGGCGCAGTTCGCATGTCCTGATAAAAGCGAAAGAGAAAAACCGAAGAACGAGCCGAGACTCGAACCCTTAGCCTCAGTGTACGCCATTCCGACGCCTTCAGCTGCGCCACAGGGCCGCTCAATATCATTTGGCCGAGCTCGAACTCGAACCCTTTGTGGTGCGCCTCACACGCTCTACCGACCGAGTCACGAGATCATCCAAATATATTACTCTTTATATATTCGTATACTGTATATAATGTGTATTTATGCGGTAAATATATAAAGAATAATATGTGTATATAAACACATAACTGTACATATGTATATTCATTGTATTGCATTTGGGAGTATTTTTGTGAATCTGCATGGAGTTCATCCGAATCTTATC
>WXYE02171723.1:0-17910 GCA_011319275.2 Echinosphaeria canescens | reverse complement strand
TAAGTGATGCTTCAATTGATGTCGACGTGAATTAAATCAACCAAGTGTAATTGAGTATCAATACGAACAAAGTTCAAAATAGTTTAAATTACCAGCTATGGATTCTATGAGATATACACAGCCTGGAGGGTTAACTCGTCATGACGTATGAAGCTCAACACAAGAGGAGTAGCGCGCTCCGCAAGATTTGGTGAGGCGGATTTATCCAATCTTCATGGTGCCGCCGCCAGCGTCGGACCGCAAGGCGCGGCGGCGGCTGTACCGGCAGCTGGCGTCGTACTTCAACATGGTGCTGCGCGAGTGGCAGGCGGCACTGGCGCGGGAGGACAACGCGAGCACGTTCGCGGGCCGCGCCGCACGCGAGGCCATGGTGTCGACGGTCGAGACCATCCGCCCGCTCTTCCGCAAGTTCGAGCTCGGCGACCTAGACGAGGAGGTGCTAGCGGCCGTAGTGGAGATTGTGCGTGCGGCGCAGGAGCGGCGCTACGTCGACGCCAACGACGGCTACCTGCGCCTCAGCATCGGCAAGGCCGCCTGGCCCATCGGCGTGACCATGGTGGGCATCCACGAGCGCAGCGCGCGCGAGAAGCTGCACCACGGCGCGCGCGGCCACATCATGGGCGGCGAGGTCACGCGCAAGTACCTGCAGAGCATCAAGCGCTGCCTGACCTTTGCGCAGGTCAGGTGGCCGCCGGAGGACATTAACCAGCTGATGGGCTGATGGGGAGGGGGACATATCCGGTCATGGTAACAACCCGGAGAAAGGAGTCAAGACATATTTATACAGTCCCAGGTAGATAGAACAGGGACAGGGCAGAATCCGTTAACTCGTACTTTGAAGTTTGGAAAATCCCTATCTCGAGTCTCCTTCACCATCTATCCCGAGTCGCATTGGCACTCGTACGACCTTGTTCAGATAACCAGCCAACTTCCCGCCATCAGTACACGACCAGCCCAGCAGCAATTTTAAACAACAGACTGACAACAACAACTACTACTCCATACGTGTTTTTCCCTTTGACCCATTATACATATGCTTTTACGCAGGAGGTCCCGCAAACCCCGTTCCATACCACCAAGAACGGCATCGGCGGCGCTCAAGCCGCTGTCGACAGAACGAGTTCCCAATTTCCAGTCTCATAATACCTTCCATATCATTCAGGTCCATAAACACTAACGACTCCGCTTCGAGCGAAGCGAGGCCGGGGGCCTGGGGGGGCACCCCCAGGGGAAAAAAAAGGGGGGGTCAAAAGGGGAGCGGCTTTTTCTGGGGGTACCCCCCAGACCCCCGACCTCGCTTCGCTCGAAGATGCTGAAAAGTAAGGTATGTTTTGAGGGAACAAAAAGCCCTTTCTCTCCCTGTGTAGCCCCGGCGCTATTCATGCCCATGACCCATATCCCGGATCTAGGTTTTAGTCCCAAGACAAAAAAAAAGTCAAGGCGGTGCATCTCGTGGACACGGGTGACAAGAGGTTCATCATGTCGACTTACATGGGTGATTGGTGCCTTGTCTTTTGCAGGTCTTGAGGGGGGCTAAGCATGCTAGCTAACCAGCTGCTTCGTCTTGCGGGCGGCGAACAACACGGCACGGCGCGCTCCGATCTTTGCTCTCTTGCTCTTGCGGAAACATGATAGAATTCCTATGACCCTTTCATGTATAGTCGAAGGTTTCCTTCCCCCATCTGCAGATTCTCGTTTCCATGTTGCCACGCAATGATGGGCCACTCATGCAATCCACGTCCCATATACACACATAACCTGGCTCTCGGACCTGTAGCCGCCGGGGTATTTTTCTTTCCCACCGCGTCTTCTTCCTTCATCTTGATGGGGAAAAAAAGGAAAGAAAACAGAAGAAAACCGAAAAAGAGAAAGAGAAAGAGAAAGAGACAAAGAAAAAAAAAAAGTAAAAAGTAAAAAAAAAAAAAAAAAAAAAAAGTAAAAAAGAGTAAAAAAAAAAAAGTCAGAGAAAAAGAAAAGAAAGCTCCGCTTCCCAGCCACGCCTCCTCCCTATCATTCTCATCATCATTCAATGTCCGAGAGGAGGAAAAAGGGATGAGGTGGAAGGGAGGGGAGGATCGTAGGGCAAAATGGGGCTGGCTCGCTCTCCTACGAGGAAAGGAAATGGCAACGAGTGGAAGTGGTTAGGTTAGGGACAGGGAGGTAGTATAAAAATATAAGGCGAGGTAAACGAAGGGATCAAGGTTGGCGATGAAGGATTGAAGAAAAAAAAAAGTAGGCGGATTCGCATGCCGTGTTCCTGCCTGCAAGTAGGGAAAAAGGAGATTGGTGAAGAAAAAAACCCCCCGAAATCGTCCATTCCCGCTACAGATAATCAACATTGCATGATTCCCGTCATCCAATCGACCACACGGGTGCCTTGACCAGGACCTGCCGCCCTTTAACCTCGACGCCAACAAAGCCGGCGTAGCGAACCCGGGTGGCCGGGTCCTTGGATACAAGACCGCCAACGGCTGGGACCTGTGCCTGACCCTGGCCCTGTGCCTGCTGTGCCTGGCTCGGTGGGACGCCCATGCCTCCAGCAGCAGCTGCTGCTGCGGCGGCGGTGCCTGCTGCAAGTTTGGGAGTCGGTCCGTCAGCGAGACTGCCCTTTCTGCTGCTGGGGCCGCTGGCGGCGGCGACTCCTCCGGGGCTGAGGCTCATGCTGCCGCCGGGCACGACGGTGTTCAACATACCGGGTTTGGTCTTGTCGCCGCCGCGCCGGTCCTTGGGAGCGCCGTCCTTGCCGTTGCTGGTGGCCGCGTCCTTGGCGCCGGTGCCGGCGCCGACGGCTTCGTCCACGCCGGGTCCTGCCTCGTCGCCGCTGTCTGCCGTCCATCCCTCCAGGGGCGGCAGGGGCATCTTCTCCACCTCCATCAGTCGCGGGTCGATGGGCTGCTCCGGCAGATGGTATATGATGGCCACGTCGCGGCTCTCCAGAGGCAGGTTGCTGGCGATGCCGACGGCGAGCTCGACGATCATGGTCGCGCTGCCTTCAACGCCGGGCGGGGGTGGCTTTCCTAGATGTTGGTACAGGCAGGTGGTCAGGCCGCCGACCGCGCGCCGGGTGAAGACGGCCTTGTTGTTCCCGCTCTCGGCGCTCCGCAGCACGTCTTGGAGGCCCTCGAGCGTGCTCATCCGCCAGCTGACCACCTTGTTCGTCAAGGCGTCGAGCTCTTCCTGGCTGGTCATGGTGTAGCTGAAATGGCGGATGTTGTGCTCGATGTTCTTGAGCATCCTGCTGAGCTCGGCATCAAGCCCTGGATGGAAACAGCATGACCAGATCTCTTCCACGAGCCAGCGCGTAATCGCTGCGCGGCCGATGGCGGTCATCTCCTGCTTCCCCGTCTTGAGAGCGGTGGGGCTGACATATGGATCGAGCCAGGCCGGGACCGTGACCCAGTCCTTGCGGATGTTGAATGCCAGATTGTTGATGTTGCCGTTCAGCTGGTTGAAGCGGGTCGCGTACTCACTGTCGTCGAGCGAGGTCCGGCTCTGGGTGATGCGCTGGTTGGCGACGGCATTTTGCAGCTGCTCGACTTGGGCATTCAGCAGCTCGATCTCCTTCTTGCCATCAAAGTACAATCTCTTGACATTTTTGTATTTGTTCACTGCAGGGTGGCCGGGCGGGGAGGGGGACTTTAATTAGCTGATGGTATGTGGTATGCTGCGGTTTTGCGTATTGCGGAGGAGGCAGTTTGGACTTTTGATGCCGCAAGCATGCCTGAGGCAGTATCAGGATGGGCGGGGGGGTAATCGAAAAATCAAACGGAGAGAGCAGGATTGGATTGATTGGATTTGTTCGTCAAGCCGTCGACCTACAAAGTTCTTTGAGAGCCTTTTCGGGATCCTCGACACCGCGCTCGCTGGTGGTGGGCTGGGGGCTGTTGCGGCCAGGCAGGTCGGGCTGGCCGTCAAATGGCGGTCTGTCCTGGACGCTCTGGCGATAGTTTTGATTCGGGCCAGCGGCATTGGCAGGCGCAGGGATGTTATTCATGTTCGGAACCTGGCTGTGACGGTAGTTGGGCGGCGGGCCTGGAGGAGGCTGCACTTGGTCTCGCATCGCCCTGTCGGCGTCTTGGGAGCGCCGCGGAGGCTGAGGACCGGCGGTGCCAGTTTGTGGGGCCATGGCCAGCGACTGCGGGGTCTCGTCGAAGGATTGGGCGGGGGGTGGCGGAGACCTCCTAGGGCGAACCACGGATTCCGGGGCTTGGGGGAGGCTAAAGTTGGCAGGGCGCGGTTCCTTGTCTCCGCCGGTTGGCGACTCATGCGAAAGCTGCGAGACCGTCTCTGGGTTTGTGTGTGGGCCTGGGCCTGGGCCCGGGTGGTGTCCCAGCTTTTCAAATGGAGAGGGCGATTGACCTCTCTGGCCGCCACCGTGCGGTGATTGACCCCTCTGGTCGCCGTGCGGCGATTGACCCCTCTGGCCGCCGCCGGCTTGCAGCGATTGTGCTTGTGGTTGTGGGTCTATGAACTGTGGGGGCTGCGGCGCCTGAGGCGAGTGAGGACTAAAGCTTGAAATGGCCTGTCCAATGGCCTCCTGTCCAAGTGCGTGCTCGAAAGCGGCCTGGTCGTACTGCTGGTGCTGGTGCTGGTGCTGCTGCTGGTGTTCCTGGTATTGTCTCTGCGCCAGGTGTTGCTGGAGCAGCAACTGCTGGTGTTGCTGGTCCTGCACCTGGAACTGGGCCTCCTGTTGCTGGTCGTAGCCGTGATCGTCGGTGGGGTATGGCGATGCGGCGTCCGAGTCGGACGGGGGAACGGAGCGGATGGTCGGGTTGATGGAGTCGTGGGGGCTGTACTGCTGCTGGATGTGATGGTCGGCGTCGACGACAATGTACGAATCTCGACGACTGTCGGGTTGCGAGTCGGTCGGGGGTGGCCAGTCGCCCTGCCGGAGCTGCGAGTCCAACGGCGACTGGGCCGGCTGCTCTAGGGCGATCTGCGGGATTGGCGCGGTGCGGATGGTGCTGAGACGCTTAGACGGGCGTCGGCCCGGGTTGGGAGGATTGTTGGGGTATGCGGCGGCGGGGGCAGGGAGCAAGCCTGAGAGGTTGTGGTGTTGCAAGTCGGGTGCCCGTGTCAGGATGTTTTTGATGAGCTTCCGGGCACTTTTTGACTTCTGGGCCGGAGGACCGGGGGAGGAAGGGGACGGAACGCTGTTGCCTGAAATAGGAGGGGGGCTCCCCAGGCCGTCATCCGGGAAGTGTGACGGCGGAAACGGCTGGTGCTGGAGCTGGAGCTGGTGTTGTTGCAATTGCAGTTGCTGGAGCTGGAGCTGCTGCTGCTGGAGCTGCTGCTGCTGTAATTGCTGCTGCAAATGCTGCTGTAATTGCTGCTGCAAGTGCTGCTGGACGGCCAACGGCGACAGTCGAGGGTCGAAGAGCGGGTTCAGCGGAGGTGATGAAGGCGGTTGCGACTGATGCGACTGATACGCTTGCTGCGCGTTCTGCACTAGCTGCGCTTGTTGCAGTTGGTGCTCTTGCAGAAGTTGTAATTGCTGTGGGTGGAACAGTTGTTGCTGCTGCTGATGTTGTTGTGCTTGTTGTTGTTGCTGTTGCTGTTGCTGTTGCTGTTGCTGTTGCTGTTGCTGTTGCTGTTGCTGTTGCTGTTGTTGCTGTTGCTGTTGCTGGTGTTGCTGTTGCTGCGGTTGCTGGTGTTGCTGTTGCTGCTGCTGCTGCTGGTGTTGCTGTTGCTGTTGCTGTTGCTGCTGCTGTTGCTGTTGCTGTTGCTGTTGCTGTTTCTGTTGCTGTTGCTGCTGCTGCTGTTGCTGCTGCTGCTGCTGCTGCTGGTATAGATGTGCGCGGACAAGCTGGTCGGCAATGGCAATGTCGGCGTCGCGGTGCTGCGGCTGGCGAGAGGACGGGCCGTTGTTGGCAGCAAAGGCGGCGGCGTTTACGGAATTCTGGAGGTGCTGCAGCTGCGAGGTGTTGGGGCCGGTGCCTGAGGCGGTGATTGTGGTTGTGATACCATAGAGAGCAGCAGCTTGAGCAGCTTGGGCTTGGGCTGATGCCGATGCTGATGCTGATGCCGATGCTGATGCTGATGATGACGGCGGCTGCGCTTGGAGGAGGAGCCCGGCAGATGCGGAGTGGACGGATTCGCTGGAGCTGGAGCCAAAGGGCCCGCTTCTCGACAAGACGGAAAGCGCGGGCGGCGGCGGCGACGAAGGCGCGTTGGTGACGTTCAGGTTATTATTATTGTTGGTGTTCAGGTTGTTGGCGCCGGCCACGAACGAGGACGACGATGGCGCGAGCTGGGGGGCGTCTGGGCCGCCAATCAGGTTGTGTTGCGATCGGTTTTTGCCAGCAAAGTGGAAGGACGGCATGTTCTTTTAGAGCGAACCCGACGAGATGAGGACCAGAACAAGACCGGGTTTTTTCTTTCGTCTTTTGTTATTTTCTTCTTTCCTTTTTTTCTGCTCGCTCTTTTTTCTCGCTCTTTTTTCTCTCTATATTTCTCTCTCTCTCTCTCTCTCTCTCTCTCTCTCTCTCTCTCTCTCTCTCTCTTCCTCTCTCTTTGTCTTTCTTTTGTATTTATGTTTCCTCTTTCCCAGCTCCCTTGCCCAAGTCTTGTCGCTCGCTCCCTCGATTTTCGAACCCTGGCTTTTTCCCTGCTGGGACTGGGCTGGGCTGGGCCCGACTGGGTTGGGCTGCCGCTTGAAAATGATGCGACTTGGGACAGCCGCACCGGGAACAGGGGGGAGGAGGGGGGGTCGTCTGGTGGGGGAGTGAGGACGAGGACGAGGACGAGGGGCGAAGGGCGAGAGGCGAGGGGCGAGGGGCACGAAGGGCGGACGACAGGCGGGACGGGATGATGGGACGGACAAAGGTATCGCTCGGTCTGAACTGAAAAAGACTGGCAAAAGACTAGAAAAAGACTGAAAAAAGAATGAAGGATGCAAAAAAAAAAAAAAAAAAAAAAAAAAAGGCTATCTCGCTTCCGGGTTTCGCTCAATTCCTGAGCCTCGGTGGTGGGGGTGCCCGTCGAATCATCAAGACCGCCGGATTGGACGGCACAGGCCCGGGCCCACGATCCGGCACCATACATACACACACTCACACACTCACACACACACTCACGCCTCACGCAACCGCGGCCTCAATGTTTAGTCGGTCGGTCGGTTGGTCGAGCGGCTGACCATGAGAACTCACAAGTCAAAAAGGAGCGTGGCGATGGGTATGCTGTATGCATGCAAGCAAGGTTGGTGGGCGGGTAAAACGAATACAACAAGCATGGAGGCTGGTCTGGGAGCTGGTTTGATGATGATTGTGCTGGCAATGCCGAAGAAGGCTGTTGGTGATGGAGTGATCACGCTGCTGACGATGCTGACGACGCCGACACAATAGAAGCGGCGAGGTGACAAGCAGGAGTTCTACGAGCAGCCAGGACCGAAAGGACCGAAAGGACCGCGCCGCGAGTTGAAGGACTACAACTGGAAGGCGAGTAAATAATAATAATAATAATAATAAAAAAGCTAAATGTTTCAATCTCGATTTCGACTCTGGCTTCTACTGCTATTTCTGCAAGCAACATCATGACACCAAGGCCACGGCCATCCATCAATCGCCTCCGTTTGTCTTGCTCAACATCCAAAATAGCTCTCGGCAATATGCCACACGATCCTCTGTGCTTCGGTCTTACGACTGTCCCGCGTTAACCGGCGCAGCGCAGCCTGTATTGCCACGCACCTGCATACCTGTTGACCATGCCTGTTGAGCATGTCTGTTAAGCATGCATGTTGATTCTTCCTATAAACCACCTTTCTTGGCTTCTGATCTTCTCATAACTAGCTAGCAAACACAGGGTCTGCCCCTGGTGCTCGGACGACGTCGGTCGCCCACATGCGTTGCGTTGCAAGATAGAGAGATGCATTATTATTGTATTAGATGCTCTCCTGTTAGTCGTCTTTTTGGCCCGCGTCGAAGAGCCTCCGACTGCGCTCCGGCCACAAGCAGATGGTCAATCAACCTCTATCTACCACCCATTGCTCCATTGCTCCATTGCTCCATTTCTCCATTGCCCCATTGCCTCATTGCCTCACTGCCCCGAGGCATCATATGCTTATCTTTGTCCGAACATCTTTCCATCGAGTCAGAGACACAACTCGAGCAAGGCTCGCCAGACCTCCTCCACCCTGGCCCTTCTACATAATTGGAGTGCGCCAGCAACACGCCCAACTCCACAACGACAAAAAATCCGCCCCTATCTCTCAATCAGACACCGACGTGATGTTGGCGTAGATAATGCTCGGCGCCGCAAACCGCATCGAGCTGCCGGCTCCCTCACCCTCCACCGCCCCGAGACGGGGGCTGACCTGCGCAAAGGTCTGCGGGTAGTCGTACGGGGCGGTGAAATTCCTACGTCCATGTCAGCCGAGGCTCTGCCTTACATCTTCCATATACTCATGCGCAGACTGTGTGAGCTTACTGGTCGTCTTTGTACCGATGTGCCAGCTCCAGCTGGAAGCTGGTTCCATTCTCAAACGTCACGAACCTGACCTCGAAGCTCGGTTGCTGGCATAGCTGGTAGTTGGTGCTATACGAGTTCTTCTGGCCTTGCGTGCTAGTAGCACCGCTGCAGAGGACATCCAAGTCAGCAGTTGTTACCGGTCGCAAGTCTGAGCCGCAGCACTGAGCCGAGTCCACGGGGGGAGGGGGGGGACAGAACAACCTACTCCCAAAACCAGGATGAGGAACATGAGGTGGACGAGATGTTGTTCTCGGGAACCGAGTTCGGATCGAACCAGTCAAACTTTAGCGTGCAGTTGTACAGCCCTGTGGTTGTGTCCGTTTCTGTTTCTGTTGCTGTTGCTGCTGCTGCTGTTGTTGTTGTTGGCGAGCCTTCTACACCCTTGTTGCACCGGACATCCATGTGGGTGAGCTCGAAAGGCTGGAACTCGAACTGGGCCAACGCCCCTCGCCTCCAGGCCCGGGCATTCAGACGCGAGGGCAAGGCGGCCACAAGGGGCAAGACGGCGGCGAACAGGAATCGCATAGTGAGGAGGAGCCTTGAACCGAACTTGGCTGGGGGGGTTGCTCAACAGTGAAGCGAGTGTCAAACGAGGTGGCTTGCTAGTGGCAAGAAGAAGGCTTGCTAGTGGCAAGGAGAAGGCTTGCTAGTGACAAGGAGGAAGAGGAGGTTTGACGCGACAAGGCTGATATCAAGGGACGTCCCGGCTCTGGAGACGGTAGAAAGAGAAGGGGGGGGGGGGGAGAAAGTTGAATATATAGGCGGGCTACACACACGTGCGCCGAAACGAGGCCACCGAGAGGGGAGATACGGTGAGTATTAATAGGAAGCCTTCGCCGTCCCACGCCGGAATAGCCAGGCCAGGCAGCTGTAGGATGATGTTGAAATAGGTACAGTACCGAGTGAGAGGGAGTGAATGAATGAATATTGCAAGTACTAGGAGAAGCAGTACGACAAGAAGCTTCAAACGAACGACAAGCACAGTACGTAGCACAACCTCCAGGTAGGCCGGCCAAGAAAACAAACGAGGGAGGGCGTCGGTGCCACCGCTCAAGCACTGCCACCGCAGTCCGGCGTGCTTGAGTGATAGTGACGACAATGATGTCAGTGATGTAAATATGAAGCAAGCGAATGTGGGATGGAAAAGGAAGGAGTGACGTGGGGTTGAGGTTGAGGTTGGCGAGGTTCATGTTGGTTTCGCCAGCAGGCGCGACCGAGGCGGGCTCGACATTAAAACCTTTCTCGATATGGGGATCGGCATGTCGGGCCGCGGCTTGGCAAAGGACCAAGAATCAAGAATGCATAAATCATGCATGCTGGCATGCCAGCTACAATACAAACAAGGGCGCATAGCCGTTCAACCTTTTCATTCCTTGCATTTTCTCTTGCGCTGGATTTCGTGGCCCGATAGTCTGGGAGCCAATCGGGTCCGCGTTCCTGGCGATCATCTTAACAGCATTGCATTGCGTTCTCCCCTCCGAGTGCCTTTCGCCTTGATTGGGCAGAGGGCTCGAAGGGGGGGTCGACGGGCCCTGTTTCGAAACATGGAATATTGATAATCGCGTCATGCCGGATGCCGTTGCCTGTCCTGGTGTGCTCATCGCTCATCGCTCATCAATATTGGCATGGAGAAGAATGGAGGCTCGGGATAGTTTGGTCACGGGCTGACGGACTTGCTTTGATACGTACATCCAGCGAGAAGTCGGTGGTGATCAGCACAAGCACAGGGTTGCCGCCAACATTCCTCCGATCGGCCCCGCCCAAACCAAGCTCGTATCGCCCGGGTGGGTTTGTAAAAGGGTGGAGGGTCGGCAGAACGGTCATTCTATCAACCGGAGAGTGCTCCCGGTTGAGCACAGGCGAGGGCGGGAGGAAGTTTTTACCCGCCGACAAGGCTGTCACAGGACTGCCCTGCCCTGGGCCCGGCCGGGGACAAATACTTCGTCCTATCGAACCAAGATACCTCGTCATATCGAACCCGCATCCCGGTCGTCAAGTGCTTGCCTGGGTACAGTACCCAAGACGATGCTCCAGGTAACAGACATGAACATGGTGTTGCACGCTACAGCGAACAAAAGGGGGAGAGGGGAGAGAAACAGGAAAGGAGGGAAACGTTCGTTGGTACACCCGAGCAGGGAGCCGGAGCCGGCCTTCCACAGAGGGCCCGGTTCGGGTCGGGTCGGGTCGGGGCTTGCTCGGAACGGACAGGAGCATGGGCTGGCTGACTGGCTCTCTTTGCTGCGTCCGGCCCTGGCGCGAGTTTGCTGGCCTGTCTCTGTACTGCAGGACGATTTTTTCTTTTCCTTTCGTTTTTTTCTTCTTTTCCTCTTCGGTGTTGCTTTGCTCAACCTGTCCCCAACGGTTTGGTGCACGTTGCAGAAGAGGAGGGTGTCCTCCGTCTCTCTGGTTGCTACCTCTGGTGTCGAGTCCCACCTCTCGTCATACGTCGCGGAGGCGGTATGGGGGGGGGTTGGGGGCCCAATCCCCAACCGTCGAGAAGGGGGGTGGGGGGGCCTAAGCCTCAAGCCCCCAACCGTCGAGAAGGGAGGGGAGGACCACGTACTACTCTATCTCGTGGAATAGTCGCCCTTGCGCCATGCAGGCGTCCCCGAACGATGATGCGGATCGACCACTTTTTCTCTCTCTGCTACCGTCTTGGTGACGGGAGGACTTTCTTGCTGCCGTGCCTCTCGCCCAGGCTCCAAAGGAAGAGGTGGAGGGGACCCGGGAAGGTCGTCAAGGCGCCGGCAGCCTGCCGAAGTGCGTCCGCCGCTACGTTGTCGGCAGCAAGATACTGTCCATAATCGCGTACTACTGCCATGCCATGCCATGCCACGCCACGCCACGCCATGCAGGAACCAGCAGGAACCAAGAGGCTGGAACAAGGGCACTGGAACAAAAGATACATGGCGGTGGCTTGACCAAGCGCGATGCTCTCACATCGTGTTTGCGTTGCCCCCCCTCCCTCCGCCCCAAGGCTGGCTTGAACAAGCGGTAAGCGAGCGTGTAAATATAGCCTTCACTGTTTCACAACAGCTCGACAACACACAGCAACGGCGACCTCGCACGTTGAAGAACATGGAAGCAGATTGTTTGGTCCAAGTGCGAGGTCCGTAGGGAGTGACTTGCCAAATCCTAGGGGACTTCGTATCATGACGCCTCTGCGTCACCTTCTAGGTAACCAACTCGTGACACGAGGCCGGACCGGGGCATGTGGGAAAAAAAAAAAAAAAAAAGGGCCGCAGTGCCAAGGGGGAGGGTGTGCTTCGACATACGAAATCAGCCATGTCAGTCGAGCTGTTCCCAGCCCTTTTCAGACATACAGATGTTGGGGGACCCCAAAGAGGAACAAGCGAGGAGGGGTCGAGATGGATCGAGCGTGGGGAGCCAGAAGGGAAGGCCGCAAGGCCGGGAACCAACAGCATACGAGCTGAGCGGGCACTGGTGCGACCCGGGAATAGACGGTGGCTCTCTCTCTCATGCTTCCATACTTCCTCCAACGTCGGTCGGACGCCAAAAGAGCTGCGTTACCTGCCTGTCCGGTACTTACAGTGCCAATCACAAGATAAACATGCAGATCCTAGGGCCCGTATACTGCTCGTCTTCGAGCAAAGCGAGGTCGGGGGTCTGGGGGGTACCCCCAGGAAAAACAAGCTTGAAAGGTAGAGCGGCCTTTTCCTAGGGGTACCCCCCAGACCCCCGACCTCGCTTCGCTCGAAGATATCATAATAATAATATGATCGGGGTTAGTAATCGAGCGTGTACGGATCCAAGGATCTGCATGTTTATTTTGTGACTGGCACTGCACCTCCTCTTCTATCCGAGGCAGGTGCCTGGGCAGGTAGATCCAGGCATTCCTTTTTTGGAACGTTTGTGATAGGATATCTTGCAGACGGGCTCAGACAGACAGAAAAGGGTGACTGTTTATATTCTGGGCTGGCTTGAGAAGACATATCAAGTCTTGTCACTAACCACCGAGGGGGACATGTCCGTCAACAAGGCAAGTGACACGCCAATGCATGGGCATAATACCGTGCCAATCACAAAATAAACATGTAGATCCTAGGGTCCGATGCTACTCATCTTTCGAGCGCAGCGAGGTCGGGGGTTTGGGGGGAACCCCCAGAAAAGGACCGCTCTACCTTTTAACGTTCTTTTTCCTGGGGGTACCCCCCAGACCCCCGACCTCGCTTCGCTCGAAGATATTATAATAATAGTATGATCGGGGTTAGTAAACGAATGTCTACGAACCCTTGGATCTACATGTTTGTTTTGTGATTGCCACTGTACGCTGCATTTCGGTGCAACTATCAAAAGAGCCTAAACCAGACAGGCGAAGAGATGCCTGCGTTCCTTCCATAGTCCAGTAAGTGGCTGTGGATGAGGAGGAATAAGTCAACGCAGATGAGGCCATGTCGGCCGTCTTTGGAGTCCATAGCCCTTCGCCCCATCTGCCCTTCACCTGCGTCTTCTTTAGAGAGGGTATGAAGCCTGGGGTAACGATTCAAGATGCTTTCGGTGGTGCTCATTTGCCTGTCCACAGATGCTGCGGTTAGCAGCGGGCAGGGTTCTCTCAAAGCAACACCCAGCACACGTGAACTCACAAACGGTAGGCCGCAGTAACTGCAGACGGCTATCTCGGGCTTGTCGGTGTTGATGAAGATTTTTGGATGACCTGCTGGGCCACCACCACCGTCGCATGCGACGAGCCGGTCATGCGTCCACCTTACCGGCTCCTCATGGACGAGCGCCATTGCCGACCAGGGTTGAGGCTGTCATGTACGCATTCTGTCAGCACGTGGTTCGGCGGAAGGGACTGGGCTCGAGCTAGACAGGCCAGACACTACTTCCGCCACCACCACGCCCATCCTACCCTTATCTCCTGACTTGTCCCTGTTATCCCCCCCCCTCTTCTCACCCTTCGCCCCTCGCCTCTCATCCTTCCTCATCCCCTTCGTCCCCCTCATCCTCCTCATCCCCCCGACTCTCGCATTCGCTCACTGACCTGCTTGCTAAAGTCAGTTTGCTCAAAGCGAGGTCCCGTCATGGCCTCGGTGCGCGGACGTTGGCTCCGCGACCAGACGCCCAGTCGGTTTGGTGCTTGCTGAAGCTCTGTGGTCACGGTGCCCTCGGAGACCTGTGGAAGAGGAGGTGTTGGATGCGATGCTTCGGCTGGAGGGCTTGCCGTTGGACTGGCTGTCGCAGAGGATACGGTTGATGTTGGAGCGTTTTTGAGTTGTTGCGTCGTGGTGGAGAGGAAGAAGCGCGTCGACGGAACTAGCCCACGAGTGAGCCTGTGCGCGGCTCGCATGCCTGAAGCTGCCATGTCGGACTTCAGGTGGTCGAATCAAAAACGCTGGCGGGAGTGAGGTCAGTTGACCAAGTTGTTGAATCGATTTCTTGAGGTTGGGAGAAGCCATCGTCATTTGACGATCGGCAGCCCATGCCAGCCCATGCCAGCCGGTTGCACTTGCCGGCCGGCAAGTCACTCGACAAGCCAAAGCCTAACTTGCTTTTCGCTTTTCTTGAACCTCCTCGCCAGGGACTATTCTTCCCGTTTTGGCGCCGCGTTTTCATTTTGTAGGAATAGCATACACTCTGTCCTCTCAACAATGAGCCCGCCGCTCAGAGCAGGCCTACCGGCCATGGCCGCGATGCCCACCCCGACGGGCATGTCGTCCCGCCTGATGACGATGAAGTTTATGCAGCGCGCAAACGCAGCAACCGCAGCAAACGCGACCAGCACGTCCGGCGCCGGTCCTAGCTCGCCCGCGGCAGCATCGACACCTTCCCGCCACGACACCCCAAAGTCCCACGAGAACTACGGCCGCTCTACTGCCTCGAAACGTCGCAAGACGACACAGACAGCCGCGACAGTCTCCGACACCCCCCCTCCGCTCTACGACGTGCAGGCTATCAAGACGGCGTTGCAGGAGGAAGAGCGCAAGCGACAGGAGCTCATGGCCAAGCTCGCGGCCGAGGCCGGCGACGAGCACTGGGTCATCCCGCCCGAGACGCTGCCCGAGCACTTGCGGCGCCCGCCTCCCTCTCCGCCATACGTAGAGATGAGCTTTACTGACATGATGGCGCTGCCGAGCGACTCGGACCACGACGACGTGGATGTCGCTACCGCTGTGGGTCGGTCGTCCAAATTGATGGACGGCAGTCACATCCGGCGCTTCAACATGGATCGGAGGCAAAAGGTTTGAACCCGCGTCCTCCTCCCCACCCCCCCAATACATTTCCTGTGCGACACTCCCTTTCTAACAGCAATTACAATAGCAGGAAAAGCAGGGCGCCACGGGAGAAGAGGCAGACGGTGGCGGCACCTCCGCTTCGAGCGATGATGGTGAATCGGATTCAAGCGCGTCTAGTTCCGAAGAACAGCAGCCCAGTCGCAGTCGCGAGGCTAACCCCCCACGCAAGCGGCGCCACTCGAGCGTTACCGCGGCCCACAACAAAAAACGGCAGGAGAGGGCCCAGGAGTTCGCAGCGAAGAGACGAAAGAGAGAGGTGCGACTAAACCGCCCAGGGCCTCCATCCTTATCTCGCCAGCCAGTTGGCATAAGCAGCGGGGGGAAGAAATTCCCAGGCGCGAAGAATTGAGAGTCTTGGTGCCAAACTTGATGACTACTTGCCGTTTTTCTTACTAGACCTGGTCTTGGCCGATCCGTCTTGGGTGGCTCTACCCAGTCTCTCGACCTGATCATACTTGCTCGGAGAAAGACTCCTTTTTTTTTTATCCCTTCCCCCCAACATAGCGTCTGATGATTGATACCCCCCCAAAGCGAAGCCCGAGTTTTTGTGTTCGCTTCCCTTGACAAACAAAGAGGTGTCGGGTGTGATGGTGGCTCTTAGTATAGTGCCAATCACAAAATAAACATGCAGACCCAAGGGTTCGTATACTGCTCATCTTCGAGCGAAGCGAGGTCGGGGGGTCCTGGGGGTAATCCCAGAAAAAGGCCGTTCTATTTTTTAAGTTTTTTTTTTCCTGGGGGTATCCCCCAGACCCCCGACCTCGCTTCGCTCGAAGGTGTTTTTTTTTCCGCTAAAAGAGAGCTTGGGGACCTTGCTCCTAGTCAAAAATAACAATTCTAGTTCTCCAATCATGTGATGCGATCCCAAAAACACCGGCTTCTACAGTCTGTCCTCCGCAGCGCTCGAAGGTATTATAGTAATAGTATAATCGGGGCTAGTACATAAGCGTGTACGAATCTTCGGATTTCCATGTTTCATTTGTGATTGGCACTATGCAAGCCTCGGCGGCGACTTTACCAGCAGACTTTGAAATATCGTGGGACCTGGAAGCGCACTCGAACCATTCGATTCACATATCCACATGCAGAAAGCAATGTTTCCATACATGAAACGCTTTCTCCTGTGTGACTTTGTCAAGCACCCGCATTGACGTCAGATCTGCACCTTGAACGATGCCCATCCCCTCCTCTTAGGAACCTTATCCAACAGGCCCCTCCCTCCCTCGTCAACAGATGGCCAAAGGTTACTTGTCCGAAGGGGTTAAGCCGGTCCTATGGCCGTTGGGGGGGGGTCAGATATCAACCGAGGGAGCCTGCCCGGTAGTCGGGGGGGGGCAGAAAAGCAGGCTGACACAAACAAACAACGGGGTCAGAAAAATAAAGCGGGATGTCTAACTCGTGTTCCTTTGATCCGTCACGGCCAACCTCAAGTCCGCCAGCCGCCTGCCCGAAGTAGAAACGCATAGAAACCGAGCGCCAAACGGGGGCCAACGCGCCGCGTATCGTTGCCCAGCTTATCCCGACCATGAGGAGATAACTCGGGGCCATGTTTGAGGAGGGGAGATGGTCGAGGCTCGTCGCGCCAATGATGGCTGCCCGTTGTCTTGGACGGAAGGGAGCACGGTGTTGTTCCTTGGGGAATCCGGCCTGTCGGTGGGCGGGAAAAGGGGGCCGATGCCGAGAGGGACATTTAAGTGTGTGTGTGTGTGTGTGTGTGTGTGTGTGTTTTCTCACACCGCAAGGGCTGAGGAGCCATCCGGTGTCTCTACAGTTCGCTCGTAAGAGCGCTGTCTGCCTATTATTCCTGCATTTAGCGTATCCGTGCGTGCGGTCTCGTCTTCTACTTGTCTTCAAAGGCTAGGCTACTAGAGACCAAACCGCTGTGGCAGGGATTTTTTTTTATAGTTGTCATGCGAGTGAAATCGCGGGTTTCCCTGCTCTTTCTTGTTATTATACTTTGCCTTGGCAATTTTGGGGATGAAATCCTGGTTTAAATCGGATGAAAAATGGTAGAGTTCGGTTGTATAGTTGAGAGGTCGTGGTAGTTGTAAGTTTATTAGGGACTTTTAAGTATTGCTGGACGAGTTCCGTTTTCTTTTTTCAATCACTGTTGTCACAGACTCGGAGGAGAACGGTCAGGTCGCTCGAAACGGGCCTGAAGCCACGAAATTCCTGCGGGCGCATCGATGATAGGAGGGAAACGCGTATTTGTTTGAGGCCATGCCTTGGAAGGAAGGAAGGAAGGTGAGTGGCATCATTGCTGCGAATGTGTAGAAAAGAGAGAGAAAAAGACGAACACAAAGATAAGAACAACAAGCCCGGAGAAGCTATGTTCCCTCGAACTTTGCCGAGTATTGGAAATGGATGCTTTGCTCCTTTTTCTTGTTTTTTTTTGTGTTCTTCTTTTCAATATACAGACAGCTGTTTGCTAATAGGAAGGGGACAGTCCAAGTTCACCATCTAAGGCTCGGCGTGGTCCTCTTACGCCGTGATCGTGACGAGTATAATACGAATGAATGGGTTTAGCTTCAGGCTCGAGGCAAAAGTGATAAAATACCAATGTGAGGGAAGGAAGTCAACCATCATGGAAAGTGAACTTCTGGAAAAAGATATATATGTCTTATAACTGATGGGTTACATACATCTGGATGTTCGCCAAACCCAAGGAGGGGGTTGGGAAGAGCTAACTACTAGAAGACACGAGACCAACAAAGACAAACAGCCGAGACCTCGTCCTAAACTAATGGTTGTCGGGGTCTGTCACGATGACTTCTTATACCATGTGGCTTATCAGGCACTAGACACTGACAGATATACGGTGCCAACCACGAAAGAGACATGTAGATATCATTTCTGACCCCGGTTGTGTTATTGCCATAGTATCTTCGAGCGAAGCGAGGTCGGGGGTCTGGGGGGAACCCCCAGGAAAAGAACGATTTACCTTTTAACCTTGTTTTTTTTTTCTGGGGGTACTCCCCAGACCCCCGACCTCGCTACGCTCGAAGACAGTGAAGTAATAATACAATCGGGATCAGTAAACGGGGCGTATACGGACCCGAAGATCTATATGTATCTTGTCATTGGCACTGTGCTATCGTCTATCAACGGGGGGAAAATATTCCTTGATACGATGATACTGAGTAGGAAGGACTAGTATTTTTCCCGCATGTGATCTTTTCGTCCTCAC
>WXYE02170683.1:0-17944 GCA_011319275.2 Echinosphaeria canescens | reverse complement strand
TGAAAGAAACTGATCCGCCTGAAAGTGTGCAAACTTGGATCGAATATTTGAGTGGTAAGTTACTTTTATAACATTTTATTCGGCAATTATTTTGTTTGGAAGTTCTTTAAGGCTGAGAAGGCTGGTTAAGATAATTATGAATTCTTTTGGCTTTTTACGATTTTATATAAGTATTCCCAATAACGCCACCCATCTTCAAAAAGAAGCTGGCCTGGCTACCATCCGGGTCTACCGAACGCCGAAACAGGGGGAATTCATGCGATGTACTCCCATACACATAAGCCCTCAGGCGCTCCAGGTCAGGCGCAGACGTGCAGTCCATCGCCTTTAAGAAGGCTAGGATATGAACCTGCCTATGCTCCACGACGGCTGCGGTCAATACAGGCAGTTGGATCTCTTGGATCTCCATCGGCTGCGACCTGTTGCTGACAACCGACGCCTCCCTTCCACGGCCACGGCCACTGCCTCGAGGGTGACCCCTCCCACGGGACGAGGCGCCCCGGCCCCGCGAAGAAACCTCGGAGAAATTGATGGCGCCGACTCCTCGCTCCAGTGTCTCGCCTACGGAAGTGGATACGTACTTCTTGCGGGCGGGGTAGATAGGCTCTGGCGACGGTAGTCTCTGCCGGACTTGTGACGGCAGTCCATGCCAGAGGCTGCTCCCGGACGAGTCGGCACTGTCGTCTGGGCTATGCGGCTGTTTCCGCTTCTCTCCCCGGGTGCCAACTAGTCTCAATAAATCGAGGGTGTTGTTTATCTCGGGCTCTTTTGGCTCTGTTGGCTCCCATTCTTGGGTATGAAGGGCTGTGACCGAGAGCACACCGGCAGGCTTTGTGATTTTGGTAGCCTGAAAGGCTACTTGGGCGGCGAGGTCGCGATAGTTCGCCTGCATGGATGCAATCAGCTGTCCATAGGCCATCAACTGCTGTCCCTGCCTCTGAGCCTCGCCCTGAAGCGCCGTGATGACACCGTCCCGGGTGCGGATCTGCTGGTTCAACTCCTGGCACTGCTTCTGGACGTCGTCCCGAAGTGTCAGCATGATACGGTCCCGCTTTCTGATCTGCTCCTTGATCTCATTGATCTGATCCTGGCTCTCCTTCTTTTGCATGTCTTTATCCCGTCGCCAAGGGGGGGGGGCAACGTTCTTTGCTGGGGCGAGGATCGGAAAAAAATAAAATAAAAGGAAGAACTACCGAACCGCTCCTAAGGTATTAGGCCTGGCTGGATGGATGAACAAATCATGGCGAGGTAGCGCTCGGGTCGACACCTCGCGAGACTGAGACTCTGAGCGCTTCTCTGGGATCAGGAGATCCTTTCCCGGGACAGTATGGGGAAGGAAAGAAGAAATAAACTAGGACGACAGGGGTGAGGTTCCCCGCTCCCCCGCGTTAGCTCGCCCGAGAGGTGAATCGAGGTAGGAGAAATGAGGCAGGGAAAAAAAGAGGAGTTTGCAGCGGGTAGACGGCCAGAGAGCACACGCAGGGAATGAATGGGTGCAGCGTGCCTAAGAGAGGTTGAGAGGTATGACTCGGCCGAAGAGCAACGGGGTTTCTACACTGTCGATATTCATAAACAGAGGAGGGAACGTAGAGCAAGCCGAAATCGGTCATCAAACGACCCAACGACTAGCAGTCTTCTAATATATCAACTATATATTACTCACAAAGTACTGAGATACTTACACCGGACAAGCATGGTGGATGTTCCATCATCGGCGAGGATCGCCTCAGAAGCGGAGATGTCGAGAAACAATCAGGTGACGACACATGGACGTGGGGGGGGTACCCAAGCCAAGATACGCGGGTATACAGGTCAGTATACAGGTCAGTCTGTGTGTTTGCTCTGGTTATCCACACTCGCAAGAACCTCATGAGGCCTGCAAGACTTGGGGTTGATTTTGCCCCTGCCTACCTACCTCAGGTGAGGAGAGACAAATAGGTGGATCTCCAAAAGCACTGAAAAAAAAAAAAAAAAAACCGCCATTGCCCCCTTGTCATGAGTCCATGTTTGTTTTGGCCCCTTTTTCTTTTGTCTGTTTGTTTGCTGTGTCATGCCTTCTCTTGCAGAGGCTTTTAATTTTCACCTTGACCTAGAGTATTGCGCCGCGTGTGATGTGACTAGGACGCCCCAAAGAGAGAATTTCAACCCGCTTTGACCCTTTTTTTTGGAAAAAAAAAAAAAAAAAAACAAGCCGTGGAAATGAAAACAAGAAGGAGCGTAAGGAGAGGAAAAGAGAACAGGAAAAAAAAAACGGCTTCTTATGCAAGAAATACTAATGAAAAAAAAGAGTTATAGCTTTTCAACATACAGCCCTTTGAGATATCCAATAGTTGTTTACCTCGCCACTTGGAACGAGTAACGAGATAACCTCCTCTGCCTCTTGTCTGCCCCTAGTTTTGAGGCTGGCGAGAGAGATGAGGCCGCATCCTCGAAGACAGCCTTGTTCATGGCCTCGTCCTTGCTGACGGCGAAGGCGAGGTCGGGCCGGCTCTGGAGCGATGTGGAGATGCTAGCTCGCTTCTTCTTGATGTTCCCCAGCGGCGGCGGGGCCGTGGGCGAGAGCAGACCCAGCTGCGGCTCCGTGACGCTGCGGATGTCGGATGATCGGCTTGCAGCGGACGAAGACGGGCTGGTGGTGCTGGTGGTAGCAGAAGCGGCAGCAGCAACGGAAAGAGCCGGAGACACGGGCGTGCCGTCTGACCGGACGTTTGGCAGCGTGACGGCCACGGCCGGGCCGGCCGGCTCGAAGATGGCCGGCGATGCTGGCCCGGGGGGGACACTCTCCATCTGCGATAGATGGGTCCGAGTGTGGATGGCGGGACTGATCGCAGGAGGGTGTTGAGGCGACTGGGCGCGGTGGCGGGGGGTCGTTGCCTTCTTGGCCTCAAGGCTGACGGCAAGAAGCTTGCGGTGCAGCTCGACCTCAATGCCCTGCGAGCGCTTCTCCGATGTGGGCGACGGCGAGAGGGCTACTTGCTTGTTCTCGTTGGCGGGGTAGCCCATTGCGTTGACGTAGGCGGTGGACCGATGCGTTTTGCTGTCCTGGTTCCAGTACTTGTCGATGATGGGGTACACCAGCACGGTGTTGTTGTGGATTGTCAAGACCGAGTTTGTCGGCACGTTCACCCAGTTTTCTGTCATCGAGCCAACCGCGCGCTTGTTAGCAGCTTGACGCCTTCGTAGTGCGTCGTGCCTACTACAGCCAGCGGGCCAGCGGGGCCAGCTGGCTAGCCAACACCAAACCGAGTGGTAGCGGCTTTGGCTTACCTCGCTCAAAACTCAGAGGCTCGCTCGCCACCAGCACAACATCAGCACCCTTGTCGCTGCGCTCCATCAGGAAATCTCCGCCGGACGGGTCCGAGCTGTGGTGCTGTCCCCACTTGGAGCCGGACGAGTAATACAGGCTCGCGGCCTGCTCGGTCTCGCTGCCGACGTAGCGGGTGCAGATGACCGAGTGACCGTCAGTCACGGACACGTTGATCAGGCTGCGGGTGTCGATGTTTTCTGCCTCGATGAGGCTGCGCGGGATGGCGTCAATAAGTTCGTTGATCCTGGCAATGGTCTTGACCATGGCCTGGCGAAGCACCGAGGGGCCGAAGCCGCGCTTCTGGAGCTCCTTGGAAGCCGGGTCGTAGCCCATGAGATCCAGGGTGTCGAGGAACAGGCCGAAGATCCATTCGCTGTCGGTGCTGCCCTTGATGTGGAAGAACCACTTGTCGGAAATGCGCTCCATCAGGCGGCGCTGTATCTGCGTCCACGGGCCGATGCCGCCATTTTGCATGAAAGCCAAGCTGCCAAAGTTGAAGGGGTGGCAGTTGTCGTGGCAGGTGCCGCCCACGGTTGTGGCGCGCAAGTGGGCAAAGATCAGGTGCGCGGCCGTCTTGGAGGCCAGGGCCGGGAGGTTGGGGCTGCTGTATGCCGGCTCGGTCGACTTGTAGACGGCCGGCTCGAGCCCATACTCTGGGTCAACATACCAGGCGAGGCCGAAGCCGTCTATGTTGTTGTTGATGCCACGGGGCCCCTCCTGTTTGACCCGTTGTCAGCACAGCGGCTCGGGGTGCAGCAAGGATGCACATGCATCATGTGGGTTTTTGATGCGGTTCAGTTTGGGGGGGGGGGGGGGGGGTAGGGTAAAGATAGTCAGGGACGAAGATGTGTGGTGTGTAGCCCTCGGCATCTCACCCGAGTCCCCACCACACCACTCATACGGCAAAGAGGTTGAAGCGGCGATGCTGCGACGGCTGAGAATTCAAAGCGCCGCAGGAGTCGCACTACGCCGGGCCTCTTGTCGCGGGGGTGGAACGGAGACGGGGACGAGCGTGTTTTACATGCATTGGTCCCATATAAGTATAAACAGGAAAGGCTTGTTCAATATAACTCACCAGTCGGAGACGGGCATCTGTTGTCTGTCTGAGGAGGGCATGCTTTGGCTCTATGACGAGCTTGGACATGAGCATTTTCTCACTGCCACAGTACACCTGAGTGAAAGAAGTCAGTCAGCGGCAAGATTCCCTCAAGTTTGGCGCCTGTCCTCTCATGATTGAGGGCGAACTCACAACGAAGCGGCACATGGTTGCTGATTTGAGAAGATCGACTGCAGGGCTGCAGGGCTAGCCGGTTAAATGCCTAGGCGAACGAAGACGATGCCGTTTCCGAGGGTAGGTACTGTGAGGTGTGCTGCTTGGATGCTTGGATGCGTGGATGCGTGGATGCGTGGATGCGTGGAGGCGTGGAGGCGTGGATGCTTTGCTGCACGTGTCGGACGCAGCCACTAATGCCGGGTAAGATGGCAGGACAAGACCGAAAGGTACTTAAAGGGCTGCCGGTCTTTATAAATAAAAGACTTGATTTGGGGGGTTGGGGGGGGCATGCCAATTCTTGGGGGTCCGAAGGGGGAGGTCGGTGTGTGGTTGATATAAGCCGCCACCAGTGGGCATTGAGGTCAGGCGACTTGCTCTTGCTTGGCGGGGTTGGGGTTGACGATATGTAACGTCAAAATGGTGGCATGCCAGTCCGCGTCTCCGGCTTTCGCAATGGGGGAGTTCGATCACGTTTTTTTGCTTGCCATATCAATCAGAGTTGGAAGTCTAGTCCAATTTCAAACACCAGACGGCAAGTCACTGCCGAAGCGAGGAGGGCTGGAGACCCATTTTATTGTCCTTTGACCTCAGACCTCACTTGACATTGCCTCGAGATGTGCCCTTCTAGCCCGATTTGGAAGGAGGAGTTTGTAGGAATTGGGAATTGCCGAGAGAATTGTGGAGACCGTGCCGTGTTTCCAGATCATGCTATGGCATGCAGGTACGCAAGTCCCAGGTCCTCTTCCCAAAGCAAACCGGAAATCCAAATTGGGAATAGCCATAGAGGAAATTTTTTTTGTTTTTGGAGAGGTTTAGTGAAAGTTTGCAGAGAAGAAATATGTACAAACAGCAGCCAGTCTTGGCTCACAGATGGCGAAAGATGGCGACGGTGTTTGCGGGCTATGAGTCTGCCAGTATGAGGTATACACGTATAGATTCGCTCGGTATGCTGGTATGCCGATATATACGCCCCCTGCCACTCCACTCAGGCTGTTGTACATATGTACATCCTTTCGAACATCCGTAGATCGGAGACATGTTCCCGCCGCTTAGCGCTCATACTAGATAGCTAAAGAGGCCCTGCCAAAAACAAACTCGAACTAGGAGTGTGCGGACCTCGACAAGAGACCACTCACCTCGCCACTTTTGGTCAGCTACTTTGAGCATGTTTCCTAAAGCCCGAGTGCCTGTTCGTAGAGGGAAGCCAGCCAGGGGGGGGAGGTTGCGATTCGCCCCAGCAGCCCAGCAAGCTTGGAATCTCTTTGAGGCTTTGCGCATTATGATGCAAAGCCCGCATAAGCCTGCCTATCTTTGATGGAGTCAGAGTTCGCATGAGAAGTGAGAACTCGGGTCATCGATGATAAGACGTGCATTGTACTGTACAGTGCTAATCACAAAATAAACATGCAGATCCTAGGATCTGAACACGCTCATTTACTAACCCCGATTATACTGTTACACGTACTATAATTATAATACCTTCGAGCGAAGCGAGGTCGGGGGTCTGGGGGGAACCCCCAGACAAAAAAGAGAAAAAAGAAAAAAAAACAGAAAAAAAGAAAAGAAAAAAAATTGTGAAAGTACAGCGTCCTTTTCTGGGGGTACCCCCCAGACCCCGACCTCGCTGCGCTCGAAGGTACAGTAGAATCGAGGTCAGTCAATGAACGGTGCATGGGTCCCTCAGGATCTGCATATTTATTTTTGATTGACACTGTATGGACAGGACAATACGTAGGCGTGTACATACTCTGAGTTGCCAGGTTGCCCGCGGATAAGTGGATTTCTTACGTAAGCATATCGTGCAAGTTCCCCCCACCTCAGGTACTTTGGTCGACGGCAGCAGACACTTTGGTGTCGACGGCAACGGTCTCGATGATTGCGTACCATCCGTGCTAAGCCACACCTGATTCATCCCCATCCATCCGCGGACGATCCAAGAAACACACTTGCCGAGGAAACCGAGGATCCCGAAAGCTAGGAAAGAGAAACGAGGCGAACTCGAGGAAAAAAAAAAAAAAAAACAAGGATACCTGCACGCGGCCCGCGCGGGGGTTGGTCTCCGTCGCCCGCACCACCACCATGGCCGGCCGTCTTGGCGTGGGCGGTCTGCCGGCCCTGACGCGACGCGCCTGGGCCGCGCGTGCCGTGCGCCAGATCCACCTCAGCTCCCATCCGCTCCCGACCGGCGGCCTGCAGCGGGCCAGCGCCGGGCTCGAGCTGCGCGCCGCCCACCGCCGCTCGTGGCTCTTCTCCGGCAACTCGTACCACAATGCCGTCGTCGCCGCCCGGAACGTCTCCTTCGCCCGCGCGCTGCCGAAGCTTGTCGTCAAGTTCGTCCGCATCCCCGCCCTGTTCGGCGGCCTGATGCTCGGCGGCGTGGCCTGGGTCCAGTACCAGGCCGTCCAGGTCAGCAACTCGGCCCAGGAGCTGTTTGCCAGCCTCAAGTCCACCGTCACCTCCACCGCCGGCGGCATCTGGGACGGCGCCATGGACGCGGCCGACCAGACGAGGAAGGGCTGGGACAAAAAGACCGGGGAGGCCCGGGACAGCGCCTGGATGGCAACGATCCGGCAGCTATACGAAGGGGTTGGCCTAGGCAAGGGCGGCGGCGGCGGCGACGGTGACGGAGGACATGGAGGAAGAGGCTCAGGCGGCGGCTCTGAGCCCCCTAAATACAGCAGGGTTGGAGGCGCTGCTGCTGGTGTCGCGTCGGCGGCTGCCTACGGTTTCGACTCGGTCGAAGTCGATGACAGGACGGCCGAAGAGATGGCAAGGGACGACCAGATGATGGTACTGACCAAGAAGATGATCGAGATCCGCAACATACTCCAGAAGGTCGGCCAGTCGAGCACCGTCACGCTGCCGTCCATTGTCGTCATCGGCTCCCAGTCGTCCGGCAAGAGCTCCGTGCTAGAGGCGATCGTGGGCCATGAGTTCCTGCCAAAGGGCACCAACATGGTCACGCGGAGGCCCATCGAGCTGACGCTCATCAACACGCCCGAGGCCAAGGCCGACTACGGCGAGTTTCCGGACTTGGGCCTCGGCCGGATCACCGATTTCACCTCGGTGCAGCGGACGCTGACCGACCTCAACACGGCCGTGCCCGAGGCACAGTGCGTCTCGGACGACCCCATCCGGCTGACCATATGCTCGCCCAACGTTCCCGACCTCTCCCTCATCGACCTGCCCGGCTACATACAGGTGGTCGGCCAGAACCAGCCCCCGCTGCTCAAGCAGAGGATCGCGGAGCTCTGCGACAAGTACATCCAGCCACCCAACATCATCCTTGCCATCTCCGCCGCCGACGTGGATCTCGCCAACTCGCACGCGCTCCAGGCCAGCCGCAGAGTCGACCCCCGCGGCGAGCGCACCATTGGCGTCATCACCAAGATGGACCTCGTGGATGCGCTGCGGGGCGCCGCGCTGCTGGCGGACAAGCAGTATCCCCTCCGCCTGGGCTACGTCGGGGTGGTGTCCAAGGTGCCGTCGGCCGGGCCGACGCTGTTCAAGCCGCGGGATGGCGGCAACCTGCTGGCGGCCGTCAGCCGCAACGAGCAGGCCTACTTCTCGTCGCACCCGCTCGAGTTCGGCGCGGGCGCGGCCGTCAGCGTGGGCACCATCACGCTGCGCAAGCGGCTGATGCACGTGCTCGAGCAGAAGATGTCGGCCAGCCTGCAGAGCACGGCCAACGCGATCCAGCAGGAGCTGGAGGAGGCCACGTACGAGTTCAAGGTGCAGTACAACGAGCGGCCGCTGTCGGCCGAGTCGTACCTCAACGAGAGCCTCGACGCCTTCAAGCACTCGTTTCGCGAGTTCCAGGCCAGCTTCGGCCGGCCGCAGATGCTCGAGCTGCTTAAGAACGAGCTCGACCAGCGCGTGCTCGACCAGCTCGCGGCCCGCTACTGGAACAAGCCGGTTGCGGACCTGTCGCCGCCGCCGCCCGAGCCCGACAGCATCCACGACCTGCCGCGCGCCGACCCGGACTCGCCCTACTGGCACCGCCAGCTGGACGCGTCCGTGTCGGCGCTGACCAAGCTCGGCGTCGGCCGCGTGGCCACGACCGTGGTGGCGGCCGCCATCCAGGCGCACATTGACCGCCTGGTCGACGGGTCCATCTTCGCCGGCCACCCGACCGCGCGCCAGGCCATCTCCTCGGCCGCGTCCAACATCCTCAACGACCGCTTTTATAGCACGAGCGACCAGGTCGAGAACTGCATCAAGCCGTTCAAGCACGAGGTCGACGTCGAGGAGGCCGAGTGGGCCAAGGGCCGCGAACACGTCGTTGGCGTGCTCAAGACCGAGCTGGACCAGTGCCAGGCCGCCACGAAGAACCTGGAGAAGACGGTCGGCGGCCGGCGGAAGCTCAACGAGGTGATGACGTTTGTGGAGAAGGCCCGCCGCGGCGAGCTGGTGGTCGACGGCGCCGAGGGGGCGGCGGGCGGGATGGGAGGGTTCAGCGCGGGGTTGATTGCTAGGGGTAAGTGAGAGAACTTGAAGGACTCGAAATCACGAGACTGGGATAAGCACTACTGCCCATTTCCCACCCCCGCCACTTTTATTTTGTTTCCTCTTCCTCTCTTTTTTTTTTCCTTATTAGCTCTTTTGCCGAGGATACACGTGCTGATCCGTCCCACCCCCCTTTCCCCAGGGCGCGAGGCCGTCTTCCTCCGCGACCGGGCCGACACGATCCGGATGCGCATGTTGGCCATCCAGAGCCGGCAGTGCAAGACGATCAAGAACAAGTACCACTGCCCGGAGGCGTTCCTGGACGCGGTGGCCACCAAGCTGGCGCAGACGTCGGTGCTGTTCCTCAACGTCGAGCTGCTGTCTGAGTTCAACTACCAGTTCCCGCGCGAGCTCGACACGCGCCTGGGCGGGCGCCACCTGTCGGACGCGCAGATGGAGGCGCTCGCGTCCGAGAACCCGCGCGTCGCCCGCCACCTGGACGTCATCCGCCGCAAGGAGCTGCTGCAGCTGGTGATCGACAAGATCGACAGCCTCCGGAGGCTGGACGCCGCCACCGGGGGAGGAGGAGGAGGCGGTGGTGGTGGCAAAGGAGAGGGCAAAGGCGGGGAGGGCGATGGAGGAGGCAAGAAGGGCGGCGGGAAGGGTAGCGATAAGGGAGGGAGGTGGGGGATATTCTGATGCGGGACCATGTCTACCGCCCTCATCCTCACCCTCACCCCGCTCCGCCTCACGCCTTCACTTCCGAGTTCTTTTATCACACCCCTTTTCTCCTTCAATTCCATTAAAGCCGGCTGGGATAGACGATGTCATGCGAGGACCACGATCATAAGGAATTCACGACGAGTAAAAAGCAACACATGAGCGATGCGATTGGGGATGGGAGAAACATGGCAAGAGAGGAACGCACACTAAAGACTGTGTTGCTGTTTCTGACAAATTTTTTTTTTTCTTTTTTTTCCCTTTTTTTTCTTTTTATTTCCTTTCTTTTTCTTTCTTTCTTTCTTTCTTTTTTGAATAGGATCACGACAACTAGGTAGGAAGGAGGATTTTCTCTTTGGTACCCATAGTTTGTTTCTCTTCTTCGTTCCTATTCTCTTGCCTCATTTCTTCTTTTTTTTTCTTCTCCTTTCATCAACGCCTGTCCGCCCATTAGGAAACATGCCGTTTGCCATGACCTGCCTGCCTACATCCTTCCCGACTGACACATACAAACACATATATCATGACGAATACCCTGCTCCGTGTTGACCACTGTTCTCCCTGAACGATGAAGAGCCCATCATATATCATTCTACGAAATAAAGGCTTGGAGCCACTGTCTGAGCCAGGCCAAGTCTCGGCCACAAAAGCACTACGTATCACACACATTCTCATCATCCAGGCCAACTTCGTCCAACCCAGCCCTCTCATCAGGTCGATAGCCTCGGCAAACCTTCACTACTGTGGTATCAGTGTTTGGATGCCTGTTACTACAGTACCTAAAACCCCAAGCTCAAATTCTCATGGTCCGCACAAGACCCTCTTGCTCTAGCCACCGGCCCGAACGCCATCGCCATCATCATACATGCCATGTGCTGATCTCGTTTGCCCCGCCTGGGAATGGGTTGGTAGCCATTCTGATTTCCCTCCAACTGTGGCTGCTGCTGCTGCCGCCGCCGCCGCCAGGGAAGCAGCGACGGCCACGCGGCGCGCGAAACGGCCGGGGCGTTGGCGATGCGGTTTGTCTTCATCGCCTGCTGCGTGTGGTATCACGTCCTGGCTTCCGCCGGGGAAAAAGAAGAAGAAAAAAAGAGCCAGTGGGATAAGTACAGTGCCAATCACAAAGTAAACATGCAGATCCATCTTCTCCCCTTTGTCTCTTGTCCGTAGACGCTCATTTATTACTAACCCCCCAGACCCCCGACCTCGCTTCGCTCGAAGATACTATATAGTAATCGTACAATCGGGGTACCCCCAGGAAAAGGACACTTTTCCTTTTAAACCTTTTTTTTTTTTTTTTTTTTTCCTGGGGGTACCCCCCAGACCCCCGACCTCGCTTCGCTCGAAGGTACTACTATAGCAATAGTACAACCGGGACGGACCCTAGTTCTACATGTTTATTTTGTGATTGGCACTGTTGATGATAGATGATATTATATCATCTTGAAGCATTCCATACGCGCCTGAACTCCCGCTGAAACAAGCCAAGCAGTTTATATACACGGATATATTCGCACACTCCAGCAGGTCCATGCTTGCTGTGCCCGTGCCGGGAAGAATCATATTTTCTCCCGTCAGTCCGCCCAGCTCGTCTGGACCGTCACCTCCCACCGCAGACTCGCGCCGCGGCCGTAGCCCTCGCCCAGGCGGTTCTGCACCATGCGGGCAATGCGCGCTCGGAGCTGGCTCAGCGCGCTGTCTTCGGCGCCGGAGCCGGGAGTCGCCGCCGACATCAGCGGGGACGGGGACAGCGACAGCGACAGAGACGAAGGGGAGGAGCCGTTACTGCCGATCACACTACTACCACAACCGCCGCTGCCGCCGTAGCTGTTGCCGGATGACAGGACGTCGCGCGCGAGGCTCAGCCTCAGGTTCGCCATGGCCAGGCCGTAGTGCACCTGCCAGAACTGGGCGCCGTCGACGCGCACAACCGTCGGCTCGGCCTCGATCTCGCGCAGAACGGTCGACACGGTGTGGCTGCTCTGCTGCCGCTGCAGGCCGTACTTGGCTGCAGACGGCATGTTGTTTTCTCCCTTGGTGTCTCGGTCGAAGGTGACAGTCTTGACCTTGTGGTCACTGCCGATGACGGGGCTGAAGTTCCTCAAGCTACTGCCGAGGCTTCTCTCAGCCTCGCGCTTGTAGTCGCCGGTCTCCCTTTTAACACTCGAAAGCGACCCTGTGGAACCGCCGCCGTAACTCATCAGCAGCATCAGGCCCTGGGCGACGGCCAGGCGGGCGCCGAGCACAAACATACTGACGGCGATGGCAGCGCAGATGGCACGGTCGGCCCAGTCCAGGTAGGTAGGCGGCACGCTCACGACCGGGAGCAGCAGCAGCAGCAGGGAGAAGCTGAGGGTCAAGAAGTGGAAGGGATTGGCGGCGGCGGCGAGCGGAAGTAGGCTTCTGTCCCCGCCCAGCCACGAAGGCATGGTTGCGCGCATGACGCGGCGCACGCGGCCGTGGTTCTGCAGGCCGTAGGCGCTGACCAGCGTGCTGACGACGGCGGCCAGGCCGGCCATGTCGATGGTGCCGGGCTCGACGCGGCGGCGGCCCGCTGCTCCCCCGTGAGCTGCGGAGCTCGTCTCCAGGCCGTGGTAGGCGCCTCCTACTTCTCCTCCACTCCCGGCCAGGCCGTGGTGGTTTGAATGGTCGGTCGCGAGGACGTGCTTGATGCTGTGCGACAGCAGGTCGAAGCCGCCAAAGACGAGGAAGACGGACAGGGCGAAGCCGGCGAGCACCTCGGCGCGCTGCAGGCCAAAGGGGTGGCGGATGGTGGAGCGGCGCCAGACCTCGAAGTTGCCGAGGACGTCGACGGCGACGCAGACGGCGGCCGAGCCGACGTCGAAGAAGACGAGGTGCGACAGCGCGGTCAGGGCGAGCGAGCCTGACGCGCCGATGAAGAGGTAGACGGCGATGGCGGCGTGGCAGCAGCACCAGTACATGCGAGCGCGCTGGCCGGGCCGCATGCTGGCCCAGGCTTCGTGCAGGGTCGGGGCAGGCAGCGAGGCTGGCAGCACGGCGGGGGCGCGCGGGGTAGGCTCCTGGAAGACCTGGTGCTGGGCGCTGATGGAGCTGTGCTTGTAGCGGTGGCCACGGCGCTGGCCAATGTTCTGTCAAGCAGCCGAGGACAAGAAGGGGGCTGGGTGTCAGTTTCTATCACCGACTTTGCTTTCCCGTATGTGCCCAGGGACTGACGTGGAGGGGCGAGGCGAAGATCATGGCGACACTCACCGACTTGACAGGAGAGACCGAGTAGACCTGGGTCTCGAAGTTGAAGGGGTTCGTCGCTGCCGCTGCTTGGGCCGGGCTGGCCTCGTGGGCGACAGGGGACTCGTCCATGGTGAAGGCGAAGGTGGGTGTAGTAGTAGTGGCAGTAGTAGTATTGCCAGAAGGAGGAATAGGATAAGAAGAAGAGAGAGAGGGTCGGTGACTGGCGTCAATATCTATCAGGTCATCGCCGACCGGGTTCACGATCAAGAGCCCGCCGGTCGCAAGCGAGAGCGCATCATCATCACCACGGGCCCGGCTGGAAGCCATGAAAGACCAGGTGCTGCCGGGGTATCCAGGGGAAAAGTCAGTCCAAGGTCAGCTTTGACCAGCGCTGCCTGCTGCCTGCTGCAGCTGCAATGCACAATCTCGAATCTCTCGTGGGGTCTGCTTCGTCTGCTTCCGGACAGGCCAACCCCAGTCTGACGAGATGCGAGATTCGTCGCTGTTTCCGTTGCTGTTTCCGTTGCTGTTTCCGTCGCTGTTTCCGTCACTTTGTTCCTGTCGCTGCTTCCGTCGTCATCTGAGACCGTGCCGGCCTTGTCGCATTCGATGTGGGGACCGAGGGGCAAACAATTGGGATTTCAATAAAACAAGAGGACTAGTACTGTAAAGTATGTCGTAATTTTATTTATAGTTTCAGCTTGAAGTTCATCAGTTTCCAGTTTCCAGCTTGAGGGAAACGACATGCATCGCTTTCGTCGTCGACGTTATGATTCAATCACTGGCCGCCTGTTGGTTTGCATTGGGTGTCTGCAATGTGGCCGCCGTTGGCCACCCGTTGGCCACCCGCTGGCCACCCGCTGGCCACCCGCTTAGGCCAAGGAGCGTTCTTATGAGTTCCCACAGTTACGCGTGTGGGGCTTCGATACAGACATCGAAACCAGGGGTATTACTCAAAGGTGTCATGTCGCATCGCAGGACCCACCCGCGGGGGAACCGTGTCAGCACTATCACAAGCCCAGCAATTGGCAACTTATTTAGATTGAGAAAGGCATTCTTTCCCCCGGTCGCTTATGCTATTTATTAGCTTTCAAGGCCCTCAATCGATATCATTTTCGGCGCGCTGCTCCGCCGCAATCATATATCCTCCATCCCCCACAAGAATTCATGAGACTAGACCAACGTGATCGCGCCTTTTCTTCTTACCTCCAAGCCAAGGCTGTATTCTCGACCGAGATCACCGACTCCAGCCAGCAACATGCGACCAGACCAACGCCTGGTGTCGTCCTAGACCCGCGACACGGTGGCGAGACGTCCTAGCAACCTCATCATGAGCCACACATCACCCAATTCAAGCCCATTAATGCGGCCCTCAAGCTTCCTGGCCAAGATCCCCTTTATGCGCTCGTCCAATGCCAACGCCAGCCTGCCGGCGAATGGCGACACCACCTCCTCGCACCGGCACCGCCCGCCATCGCGCTCGACCGACGGCGAGGACGACGAAAACAGCGCGCCCAGATCGGCCCTCGACCTGCCACAGTCGCCCTATGCCGCCGCCCTGGGCTTTCCTCCCGATGCGCCATCGCCCCGCCCCGAAAAGCCCTCCCCCTCCTCGCCCCTGTCGCCCTTGCCGCACACCAACGCAGCGCCGGCCCAGACCTCCAAACAAGTCTTGCAGCAGTCGCAAAAGACTCGCCGCCGCAGGGGCTCGCTGCGCAAGGTGGCCCTGCTGGGCCGGGGAGCCCAGCGCGAGAAGCGCGATTCCCGGTCCTTGACCATCGATACGAACGTGCCCGACCATGTGCCATCTTCCCTTCCCCAGCTTGACGGGCACAGCGGACACAGTTATGACAGACACACCGCCGCCCCCGCCCCCGCTGCCCCTGCCCCTGCCGGCTCTACTTCGCGCACAGACTCTGAGCCGCCACCGGATGGAAAGGGCGGGGTCGGGGGCAGCCATGCACATCGGACCAGGCGCTCATTGATTGGCCTGGGCATATCGGATGATGACACACCGCGTGTCAGCAAGGACAGTCTGCCCAGCCGCCCGCCATTACGGGCGCACTGGCCGTCCAGCGACTCGACGCCAACGGCCAAGACCGCGGGCGCGGATATGCCCAATATCGGCGGCAAATCCGCGCCAGGCCTGCGACACGATGACGGGAGACAAGTGAGCGGCGCCTCCTACACGAGCTCCTACACGACAAGCCCAACCATCGGCTACAGCACCACGGACGACGAGGACGCACTGCACATGTCTCGGCCAGAGGTGGGGCTCGTGATGGCGACGATGGAGGCATCCTCGTCCGGCAGGCCCGGAACATCCTCCCTCTCGTCCGTGTCGTCGTCGTCCGCGAGCTTCCCCCTGCCCGGACGCTCGTCCATCTCATCCGAGTCCGACTCGTGCTACTTACCCCCCCCGCCGCTGCCGCCGCTGCTGCCGCCGCCGTCACCGACGTCGGGCCCGGGGATAACGCGGCCTAGAGGCGCCACGGTCTGCGCCCCGAGCAGCCGCAACGGACCGGCCACCGGCTTGCCCTCTGCAGGCGGGAGCGGGGGTGGGGGCGGGGTCGGCCAGCACGCGCCGGCCCGGAAGCGCAGCGGCAGCGCCATGGCCATGCTGCAGGAGCAGCGGGCCAAGTCGCCGCTCGCCCTGGCCTCGCCGCTGACGGGGGGGACCTCGGTTGCTGTGGTCAGCGTCGGGGCTGGGGTCGGCGTGGGTGTGGGCGTCGGGGTTGGGGTCGGCGACGCGGCCGCCTACTGCTGGGACTATAGCGAGACGGAGTGGTGGGGGTGGGTGGTGCTCGTGGTGACGTGGACCGTCTTCGTCATCGGCATGGGCTCGTGCCTGGGCGTGTGGGAGTGGGCATGGGACGTCGGCACCACGCCCTACGCGCCGCCCGAGCTAGAGAACGACCCGAGCCTGCCCATCACGGGCTACTACCCGGCCCTGATGATCTTGACGGGCGTGATGGCCTGGGTCTGGGTGCTGGTGGCGTGGGTGGGCATGAAATACTTCCGACACGCGAGAGTGAGCGGGGATTGAATCACAATGATGTTGTTGTTCAGCTGAATCTTACCATTTAAGCCCTGGTTTGAGAAGGAACCACGGCCACGACCTAGTAGTCGTGACGGAAATCCGTCAAAGATAAGGGGGAGAGTTTTTGGATACTGGGCCTTGTTTGACCGGCCCATCTCCAGATGGAAGAGATGGGAGGGAGACAGGCCCTCCTTTTGAACAGAGGGGATGGGCTTCATGAGTCCCCCCTCCTTACAGATTCGTGTACATAACATGCCGAAGCACGCTACGTCTGCGTCCGCAACCTCTTGAACAAGGCGAAGTGGCCAGAGTGTTCCGATGAGGGATAAGTAGTACAGTGCCAATCACAAAATAAATATACAGATGCTAGAATCCGTACACGCTCATTTACTAACCCGATTATATTGTTATTCTATCTTCGAGCGAAGCGAGGTTGGGGGTCTGGGGGAACCCCCAGGAAAATGCCGCTCTACCTTTTACCCTTTTTTTTTTTTTTTCCTGGGGGTACCCCCCAGACCCCCGACCTCGCTTCGCTCGAAGGTATATCGGGGTCATTATATGAGCGGTGCATGATTGGCACTTTCAAAGCAACCAAGTGAAACTAGGACTTCTCCGAGCGTTAGATGATTCATACTTTCCAATAGACGACTTGTCTTCCTGTTTAGTCTCCAGGTCCTGTTCGTTCGTCTTCACCAACCAGGCGATCAGGAGCCAGTATAGAAAACGTCGTGGTACATAGTTGATTGGCCTTCGAACCAGTGGCCAGATAGATGTCGAATAGATGGAAACCGCAAAGCCTCTCCTTCATAAAAATACAACCCCCCACCCCCCCTGCCAATAAGCAACGTAAGAGGCAAAGAAACAATTACTAACACCGGGCTTGAAAACGAAGAAACCTGCTACTACCAAGCACCATGCCGCTCTAGCCAGTACCAGTACTGTACTAGCGTGGGATGACGCTGACGACGCACCCTCCCTCACCACATGCGCCTCCTGTTTGAGTTGTTTGTCCTCGGCGTCAACATTCTTCATCCTCTGCTTCTTTATTGGGCAGACGGTCTGACGGAGCAGTCCAAACCGAATGGGACAGTGAGAAAGGGGGGAATAGGAGCTTATCTCTCACCAGAGGCCAGAAATGAAGCCGCTTCGTCTTATGCTAGCATTAACCTCGTCATCGGCACCGTGTACATGGCCGCGCTCTAAAGGGGGAGAAGGAATGGTGGGACAGGTGGGAAGCCCAAAAGTCAGCCCGAAAGGACTCTTTGCACATTCATAATTCCAAGTGGTTGCCTCTAGGGGGGGCGAGGCGAGCTATGAAAACAATGAAAGGGGAGGGGGCGGCGGGAGCGAGGGTGAAAGGGCAGGGTCAATGCAGAAATTAGAGGATGGAAAAAAAAGGTCGGTTAGAGTACAGTAACAGGCATAAAATGCAGGCAGAGTAGGTAGGTGCTGGGACATGCTCGCACCAGCGTAAAAGGACATATAGTAGAGATGGATTGTTAACCCCCTCCGCCCCCCCCCCCCTCTCCATCGTCCCTTTCCTCCCCCCTGCCTCTGAAATGGTTTCTCTTCTCTCCCTTCCTTCTCCCTCTGGGCCTCGTCCGCCGCCAATGTCCGTGTCGCTCGGGCTCAATTCATCACGCTTCTCCTGTGTCCCTTTTTTCACTCGCTATCCTCCTCGGCATCAAACATACCGTTCTCTCCCTCGTCGCCCTCTTCATTCTCGCCCTCCTCCGCTGCCACAGCCGCCTCGCCCTGCTCGCCGAAGTCTTCCTCGCCGAGAGCCTCCTCATCGGCGGTAACAGCAGCCTCGTCGTCATCGTCGGTCGCCGCCGCAGCAGCAGCATCAGTCGCGTCGGCCTTGCGGGGCCGGCCACGACGACCGGTCTTGTTGGCGCTGGGCGTGGTGGCGTCGGCGCCGGCCTTTTCCTTGGAAGCGCTAGTGGGC
>WXYE02169639.1:0-17976 GCA_011319275.2 Echinosphaeria canescens | reverse complement strand
TATTTCGAGCGAAGCGAGGTCGGAGGTCTGGGGGGCACCCCCAGAAAAAAGAATAAGATTAAAAGGTAGCGGTTTTCTTTTTCTGGGGGTACCCCCCAGACCCCCGACCTCGCTTCGCTCGAAGATGCTATCGCAAGAATACAATTAGGGTCAGTAAATACGGGCTCTAGGATCTACATATTATTTTGTGATTAGTGCTATAGGTCCGGGAGAGACGCGAGCTTACATGCATGGTGCAAAGTAAGAAGGCCACTCATGTTCCCTATACTAGCCAACCAGTCAGTCAGTCTTCTGCAATACAATGAATGGTTGGGTATGCTTAAGGGCATTTAACCCACCCCCCCGAGTCAATCCAATCAGGCCTGTCTGTATCAACAAAGAGCGGAGGGGTGTATGGTCTGTTGCAGAGAAGCACGCAAATACAACCAGGAGGGTGTAGCACGTGGCTTTCCTTTTTCCTTTGTGTCTCTTCTTTTTGGTGGTGCTCTCTAATGGTCCAGATCATGCACTGGAGCATCAGAACAACGATAAAAAAAAGAAAGAGAGAGAGAGAGAGAGAGAGAGAGAGAGAGAGAGAGAGGGAGATAGAGGGAGAGGCGTACGGATTCATCTCCGCAGCCTGGATTGGAGGGTAGCATAAAGACAAAAAAAGGCTGGAAACAATCTGTGAGTTGGCCCCTTAAATACGCTCTTGCTGGCAAGATGGATTAGGTACAGTGCCAATCACAAAATAAACATGTAGATCCTAGGGGCCGTGTACGCTCATTTACTGGCCCCGACTGTACTATTGCTATGTACTATTGTTATGATATCTTCGAGCGAAGCGAGGTCGGGGGTCTGGGGGGAACCCCCAGGAAAAGACCGCTCTACCTTTAAGCTTTTTTTTCTTCTGGGGGTACCCCCCAGATCCCCCCGACCTCGCTTCGCTCGAAACAGAGTCGTTAGTATATACAGTAATAAGGACCTGAATGTGGTTGGTATTGTATGTATGCCAGGAAACTCCCGCCCGGCTAGCCTTAAGACAGAGAGGGTGCACTGCCATTGCATTATGAGCATCCAGAAGCTTGTGTAATGATATATATACCCCATCTCTTTCTCCGCTCTGCCACCTTCTTTCCCTCTCCCTCCGCTTTCTCCATTCTTTTTTTCTCTTCACATCGAACGCCACCACGAGAAGCAGGATGAAGGCTCGGCTCAGCAAAGGCGCCATGCCATACACGTGAAGTAAATAGGACCAAATAGGGCGATACAAAAGGTGGCCGGACCACCAAATAGGGACCTTTAGCAGCCATTTTCCCGGAGAGGAAGAAAAGATCATGCAGGGCCTATCTTCCGAGCGAAATCCGTGTAATCAAGTCCCAAAGTTCCAATGCACAACTACAGCGGGAACGATGGCGACCTGCCCTTGATTCCGCTCGGCACCGCGTTGTTGATCTTGAGCCACTCGCCGTTAAAGGCGTTGATAATCCAGTTGCTCAGCTCTGTTTTTTTTTTTTTTTTTTAACTCGTGTTAGCTTCTTCGGCAACTCTCTGCGACTTTCCTGCGCTGAACAAGACAATGTACTCGCAATCCAGTCTCCCAACTTACTCTCATAGACGATGCGGTTCGCCCCGTCGAAGTAGATGCTGTGGTCGCTGTCGGGGAACACGTGCACGTCGTAGTTGGTCACGTCGGCCAGGTCGAGGCGGTCCAACAGCGTCAGCGAGTTCTGCATGTGCACGTTGTCGTCGGCGACGCCGTGCATGAGCAGGAAGCGCACGTTCTGGGCGAGCGCGGTGGCGTTGGCCACGGCGCTGGCCGCGTACCCGGCTGCGTTGCGCTGCGGCGTCAGCATGTAGCGCTCCGTGTAGATGCTGTCGTAGAAGCGCCAGTCGGTCACGGGCGCGACCGCGACGCCGTAGCGGAACGTGCGGCCGGCGTCCTGCTCCAGCGTCTTGAGCGTGTTGAAGCCGCCAAAGCTCCAGCCCCAGATGGCGAGCCGGTCCGGGTCGACGTACGGCTTCGCCGCCCAGGCGCGCGCCGCCGCGATCTGGTCGTGCGACTCCCACTTGCCCAGTTCGCCGCGTACAACAACGCGGTTCTTGCGCCCCGTGAAGCCCGTGCCGCGCCCGTCGACCGTCACGCAGAGGTAGCCCAGGCCTGCGGCCACGTACGACTGGAAGTCAACCTTGAACAGCTTCGCTACCTGCTGCGAGCCGGGCCCGCTGTACTGCTGGAACAGGACGGGGTACTTTTTCTTGGGGTCGAAGCCTGGGGGGCGACGCTCGATGTAGTTGAGCTCGATCCCGTCGACCTTTATGGTGCCGTAGACGAGCGTGGGCAGGTCGTGTTGCAACGTCTTCTCGGCCAGGGCGGCATTCTCCTCGACCATGACGTCGTACTTGAGCGGGTTGCTGGGCGTGCTGACGATCCTTTGCCAGGGGATGTTGGGCCCTTGATAGGACAGCAGTCCGTACCCGGCGCCCGTGGAGAAGGACATGGAGTAATACCCCTCTGAGGACACATCGGTCACGGGCGCCAGCGCCTCGCCCGTCAGGCCCACCTGGTACACGTGCCGCTGGACGGACGACTCCTTTGTGGCGATGAAGTAGACCAGGTTGCGGTCGAGATCAACGGCCGCCGGCCCGTCGTCCACCTCCCACGTCTTCCCGCTGGTGAGCATGATGGGCTTTGAAGACTCCATGGGCACAAAGTAGGCGAGGTGGTCGCCGTCGTCGTGGATGACCATGTCGATGTAACCGTCGTAGATGCGGCCCTTGGATGCGTCGGCGGGGACGTATCTGGTTTTCTGGGAGATCTCGAACCAGCCGCCGTCGATGGTCTTGATGTCGGTGGTGCGCACCGTCTTGCCCTTGCGCGAGGTCACGTCGACCAGGACGACCCGCATCACGTCGCTGACGCGGTTTGTTTCCTTGATGAGCACCTGCTTGTTGGCCCACACGACGGTGGTGATGAGCCTGTCCTCGTCTGCGAAGCCGCCCGAGATGTCGACTGAGAAGACGTCCCCCTTTCTGGCATCGTAGAACTTGAGATCGACAATGGGGTTGTGTGCGCCGGCCTTTGGGTATTTGATCTGCCTGACTTCTGGATAGGCCTCTTCGCCGGGCGCCGGGGCCTTGCCGCTCGGCCGGGAGATGAAGTATTCCACGGGGTACTCGGGCACGCCGGTCTCGTTGGTGCGCAGAAAAGCGATGTAGTTGCCGTCGTCGGACCACCACGTGGCGCTCGCGCCGGAAAAGACCTCTTCCTCATACACCCAGTCCGGCACGCCGTTGAACACCTCGGGCCCGCCATCGGTCGTGATCTGCACCGTCTTGTCCGAGCCGATACGGCGCAGGAACATGTTGTTGTCCCGTGTGAACACGACAGCGTCGCTCGTGGGGCTCCACTGCGCTAGCTGGACGCGCGCGGCCGGCTCGCTGGGGATCAGGGGCTCGGCGGTCTGTGAGGCGACATTGAAGATCCAGTACACGGCCGTGCTCGAGTGTCGCCAGTTTGACTCCTGGTCGGTGGCGACGAGCACGCGCTGCAGGTCGCGACTGGGGTGTGTGGCGGCGGGCGAGTGGGACCGGCCGTCGTATTTAAACTCGCGGCTCTTCATGAGGGTCCTGCTCGAGACAGCGTCCTTGGCAGCAGCGGAGGCGGCATCCCGGGCTCGGACGTCATCGACGACCAGGTAGTCTTTTCCGGCAGCGCCTCTCTCCAGAAGCAAGCCGTCCTCGCCGGCGGGGCCTGCGATCCAGCTGATGGAGTGACTTTCAGGGTACCAGTACCCGTCCAATATCTGATCCAGCGTGATCTTGCTCTTGGCGTTCTGGGTGGCGGCGGCGGCAGCACCGTCACCGATGCCCCCTATGCCCTCTATGCCGCCTATGGCCGGTATTGTCCCCGCCTGCGAGCCGATGCCGAGGCTGCTGCCGCCGTTCTGTGATGGTGGCTTGTGAGGCTGCGACGACGAGATGTAGACGACCAGGCCGGCCAGCCACGTGACGGCGAACAGGGCGGAGGTGACGAGCAGGACGCGGCGCATGGTCCGGTCTACGGGTATTGGCCCAGCCCTTCGCTCGCCGTCGCCGTAACGGGGCTTTTCTCCGCCGGCCCCCCTCCGCGGGAGGAACAAGCCTGTTTCAAGATCATCGTTGGGGGCGCTGACGGCGTCAACGTCCTTGAGAGGGTCTTCGTCGTCGAGGGAGCCGAATTCGTCCGGGTGTGCGAGGCGCTCCCCGATGCGTTCGAACACTAGGCTTGTCGTCGAGACCGAAGAGCTGGACCCGCGCGACAGGCTGCGCCGACGGAAATGGTCGTCGTCTTCCTTGCCGTCCCGGTGGTCTCTGTCGTCCCTGTCGTCGCGGCCGCTGTGGTCGTAACGGGCATCGCGTGCATCGCGTGCATCGCGGGAGTCGCGGGAGTCGTCCGCACTTCCCATGGTGAAGGCCGATCAAGAGAGCGACAAAGAATGCAGGCTTGTTATCCACATGCAAGCAACATTACGAATGCGAGCATGAGCATGGCAGAGCTCCAGCCTCTAATTGGCGTCTCGTCCTTGTTCGCTCCAGCCCGAGCCCCTGCCCGTCGTGACGAAACCGTCATGACGAACAAGGAGGACAATACTGTCCTCTGATTGGCGGAGCAACCAATCACAACGGGTGTACCGGCAGACCGGATGTACGCTCATTTACTACCTACATAATTATATAACATCTTCGAGCGAAGATGCTAACAACAATAACGGACCTTGTGAAATACATATTTATTTTGTGATTCGTACTGTAGCCACGGTCGACGGGTGGTCGAGATGGGTCAATTTCAGTCCATATCAGAAGGGAAATATTCTGCTTCGGTGCCCTTTGATCTTCAAATGTTCTAAACCACCGTCCAAATCGCCACAGAACGCTTTGTAAACACACGTGAAGAAGTTTCGCGGTTGCTCCCGGGCTGCATGTTGTTGACCCGCCGCTCCGGGCAGGGGCTGCGGCCTGTGGCTCGGCCTCTGGCTCCATCTTCCTTCCAATCCCTCAAGACTGACTTCTATTTCCATCCATCACCGCATTACCACACCACCACAGCCGAGAGGGTGGATAAATAGGCGGGGGACCTCCGATGACCTCTGTCCCCTCAGCCTCGCTGTCCTCAAATTCCTGTTACATCGCGATAACTAAGAATAACGAAACAAATGTGCCTCTACCTTGTTGTGCAAGGGTCTCGGTCATGATGGCTCCTGCCTGGCGCGCCAAGTGCGACCGACCAGCCCACGGCCATGGCGTTGGTTCCTCTTCCAAGCCCGGCGAACCGGCCCTCGGCCGCCGCGGACGGAGTGCTGGAGCCAAAAGCAGAGAGCAATCGGTGCTGGTGATTGACAACGCCCCAGGGTTGTACCAAGGCTGGCCCATCCTCCGCCGTCTTCTCTCCAACCTGCCTCGCTCCCTCGCCCGGTTCGCCGGGCTCAGCCTCGATGCCGCTAGTAGATTGTATCCATAGTCTCTAGAAGGCAGTTCCAATACTACCCGACCTTAAATTCCTTCTACCAAGTTGAAGTGTCAAGCCAGTCGTCGGCGAATCTGCGCTGGACTTGGCTCTTTGTCTTGACGGATCCTCATCGCTGCCGCCATCCTCCCCACAGACTACCCCGACAAAACAAAGAGGGCCACCTGTCTAGCCAAGTATTCGAGTCGCAGATGCCTCTGTGAACAACAGCTCCGCACATTGGATTCCAGGAGGACAGTCGTGCACCCCTCCTTCCTGCTCTACATATCCCGATCCCTCGTCCACCATGGGCGCCACCCAGTCAGCAGGCCGCGCCGTCGACGAGCCGCCAAGCATTCTGAACGTGACCATGCTCTATGAGGACGTTTTCCCCCTTCGCTCCGCCCGGGGTCGTCGCCCGTCCCTCGGCCTCGGCCTCGGCCTGAGGTCGCGGAAGCCGGCCCAGCGCCGTGTGCAGAACCGCTGGCGCGAGCGGAGCCTGCCGTCGCCCATCGACGGGCTCCACGGCATCATCGTGTCCGAGAAGCCTCCTCCAGACCAGTCCGATGCCTATGGCCACGGCTGTCTGCTCACAACGAAACAAGCGGAAGCCGCGGCTTGCGGTGGCAGCATATACAGCCTGGAAGCATCCTCACCACCTCCGTCACCTTCGTCGTCGGGAAGACGTCGGTCGGAGAAGGGTCTGGGCGTTGACGAGCCTCCCGCGCGCGCGCTCGACCCGCGCGGCGGGCGCGCCTTCACCGTCATCACCCTGCTAGACCTCGGCCTGCGCATGCTCGAGAGCCCGCGCGGCCAGGAGCTGCTGTGGCTGCTCGCGTGCGACGTGGTCCGCGCCTGGTGCCCGGACGTGGTGCAGCTGCCGATCCGGGCTCCGCCGCCGAGGGCGGGGGCGGGGGCGGGAGCCGCAGGGCTTGCGCGCGGCGTTCTCCGAGTTGCCAAGGCGGGAGTGCGTGCGGTGGCACGGCCGACGAGGAGCCTCCAAGACACGGAGGCGAGCGAGCGTCGCCGCCCCCCCGCGGTCACGTCGGTGAACCAGCTTGCCGCACACCTGAACCTCGGGGGGCTGGTGCAGGCCTTCCTCCGGTCCGTGCGGCGGGAGTTTCCGCTCGTCATCCTGGACGGCGCGGCCGGGGATGGCGAAGGCAGCCTGTGCGAGTACGAGAACTGGGCCGAGCAGAAGGCTGCTATAGGCAGTGACGGGGAGTTCAATCCCAAGAAGGCGGCCGTGCTACATCTGAATTGGGAGGTGAGTCACGCAGCTCTTGCACGAGATTGATTTTGAAGTCTTCAAAGCTTGGCCACGTGCCACCACAACCCATTTCGAGCCGAATCGTTCGCCTGCTAACTCGGCCCGGATAACTGGGTGATCGTGCAGCTCGTGGACAAGCTCCACTGGATCCGCGTCAAGACGAGCATGATGAGCACCGCTCAGATGCAGATTGCCAAGACCGCCCGCTTCAGACGCTTGCAGTTCCATCTATCCACCGTGATCGCGCATCATCTATGCCACCTGTTCGTGTCGTATCTCCGCGCGGTCGTCATGGACCGTCTTGGAGGCGTTGTTGTTCCTTGTAGCAGTCCTTCTGGCCCCGGCGGCGGCGGCGGCGGCAGCGACGGCGGTCTTGCGACCACGCCCGCCGCCAAAGACTCCGCCTCCCGGCTCTTGTTCGACAAGGACCACGCCCAAAATGTGATTGACGGCTACGACCTGTCGTCGACATTCGAGCTTGCCTTCCTCGGCGGCCACCCCAAGATGTTTCTGGACATTGACGCACTCGGCGACCGGAAGTACACGGGCGACAGCTATCTGTACAGAAGAGGGCCCGGCGGGGTTGTGGAAGCGACGCATCTCTCGGACATGGACATAGAGATTTATCTAAGGAGTGGTGAGTATATTCTGCCTTTTTTTTTATATTGGCACCTGCAGCGCAAGAAGAGTGCAAGCCCATATCTCCCTCTGCCTGTCTCCCCTAGCACACACACACACACACACACACACACACACACACACACACACACCTCTTGCGGGAACTCATCGCACATATCAACTTGGTTAGCTAACAGAATCCTCAACCGCCCGAACCCCTGTAGATTTCTCCATCCCGCTCGTGACCGACGAGGAGGCGTATCTGTTCTCGGCCGAGCTGTACGGGACTCTCCGGCGCACGCTCGGAGTTCCCAAACATGAGCGACAGCTCCACGGCGCGGCGGCGAAGCGGAAGAAGCCCGGAGTGTCGGACTATCTGTACGATGCGTGGGACATCCGAGGCAGGGACTACGCACGTGTCCGGGCGGCCTGTTATGATCCCTCCGTCAGGCTGATTGACATGGAAGGATTTTGAGTCTCCTCCTCAAGTTAGTCCTTGGGAAGGGGGAGAGGGAATGAGGGGAAGGGAGAGGTGGCGAAGGCACCGGCGTCGGCATTGGAAATTCCTCGGCCGTCGCTTGCGCACCTCCCCTCGAACTGGGGTGTGGCAGCCTACAAAGGATGATGAAGAGAAGGGCCCATGGCGAGCGTTTCTTGCGCGAATCCGTCATTGATTTATTACTCGCTACGTATTAGATACCCACCTATAGTGCTAAACACAAAATAAACATGTAGATTCTAGGGTCCGTATACGCTCATGTACTGTATTAACCCCGATTATACAATTACAATAATATCTTCGAGCGAAGCGAGGTCGGGGGTCTGGGGGGAACCCCCAGAAAATGACCGCTTTACCTTTTGGCCTTTTTTTTTTTTTTTTCCTGGGGGTACCCCCCAGACCTCCGACCTCGCTTCGCTCGAAGATACTATATAGTGTGCTCAAAGATGATACAATAAAAGTATAATCAGTTTTAGTAATTGAGCATGCACAGACTCTGGGATCTGCATTTTATTTTGTGAATGGCACTATAGATGTCCAGCTTTGGGCAGGAAGAGAATAATCAAAATTATACTCTTTTCCCCCATTACCGGAGAAGCTTGTTCCTGTTGGTTGTGTGTCTTTCCCCCTTTTCCTCATGCAGCCTTTCGTTGCCTTTGTCACTGTTAACTCGGTCGCTTCCCTTCGTCCCTTCGAGCCAACAGCACTTAGCCTTCGCCTTGTAGGAGCGGAGGGATGTCTGATGACGCATCCTACAGTCTCTAGGTAATCACCTCGACCACAATCCTCTCTTTCATCTTTTAATTCCCTCCCAACGGTCAATTCAAATCCTGACATGGATGCCTACGTTGGTCCTCCAACCCGCGCGGCGAGGGAGGCACGCACCACACCACGCACCACACACGGCATGGCGCGAGACAGACCATCCCGTTAATGATCCGTTCCCAAGCTTCAGAGGCCGGAGAATCGCGAACACTGATTCGGGGTCGAGGGAAACTGTATATGAATGAACCTGGGCTTGTTCGGCCTGGAATATCACTGTTTATACCGATTTTGAATCCAGATTCGTCCGTTTTCAGGCGCACTCTCTTTTTCTCACACACGCACACAGAGAGAGAGAGAGAGAGAGAGAGAGAGAGAGAGAGAGAGAGAGAGAGAGAGAGAGAGAGAGAGAGAGACCGCAGAATGCCTGCCCGCCTTGAGCCTATCCAGGAGTGGCAGCGAAGTCTAAGTGGAGCTTTGATGCTCGCCATGTCCCGGCCCCCAAGAAACCTGTACCACCTCGGCATGATTTACTCTCCGTAATCAACACATGTGCTCATACTACATGGTCGCCAGTGTCTCCACGCTGGTCGCCAACCGGTGGATATCGTCCAGTTTCACGCTCGACCAACTTCTTGTCATCAACGTGAATTCCTCGCTTCCTTCCATCCTTTCATGCCACGTAACATCCATGGGCCGGCCGCCACGGGCACCTTTCCGTCGGCATTGCGCAATCCAGGTTTCGCAATCCAAGCCATAGTTTTTGTTTATTAGTTGCCAATGTGTGGCAGGCAGTCTTCTTTTGCCGGGAGCGACGACTTGTCAGTCCCCAAAGGTGGCCGTTGCTGGCACTACTTACTTCCTCTCTGGCACAAATGCTCAAGAATATATAAGAAAGAGTTCAAACCGCCCCCAGTGCGGTGGAAATAAGATTAGTAACCCTTTCAGCGGACCAACAATCTTGGCGAACGATTTTTGATGGGGGCCATGGCCGGCCGTCTTCGGCCGTCTTGTGCGCTGCCATGCCCCGTTGGTCTGGAGAACGACTCCACGAGGGAGACCCGCTGGCCCCGTGGAGCCATGACATGACAGCCCCAGAGTAACTAACTCGTGGAGTGCCTACCCACCTAGGCACCTAAGGTTATATACCTGGGCCGTTTCCGCCTCTCTCCCGGTCGATTCATCATGTCCCGGTAATTTTTCTTTCACCAAAGTTGTGGCCCTGCGCATTCCAAGGCTCCAGCACTCCCCACCGTCCCGTATATTTTTGATTCAATGTCATTGTCGCCATGGAGAACACGATTCGATTGGTATGGAGTTGCCACATGCCATGCGCATCTTTCCTCCCCCCCTGTTGGTTGTCTCTGAACGACACTGACGTCTTTCAAGGTCTTGTCAACGGCGGGCCAGTCCGCCACGCTCACCTTGACACGCGGGCACCGGAAGTTCCCTCCACCGGGCACAGCAGCGAGCGGCCGAGCCTTCGAGTCCTCGCCGCTGACCTCCTCCTCTTCCTCGGTCTCCGGGTTTCGGGGAGAATTCCCCTGGCCTGCCAGCACGCTCGAGGCCCGCGCTTCGTTCCGGCTGACGCCGCCACTTGATCCTCTGGGCGAGGCTGCAGCAGTGTTTGACAGCCACGGCGCTCCGGGCGCGGATCCTGGTTTCAACTCGTCCGGTCCTCCTCCTGTTCCCGGCAGCGCCTCCCCACCACGCTCGCCAGGCACCGTGCCCGGGCCTCCTCCCCAGGGCACTCGCATGACGGACGCAGGTCCCCCCCTTGCCGCCAGTCGGCCACACGACAAGGAGGTCGCCAAGGAGCCTGCGCGCATCGGCGTCGCCCCCCCTACCCCGAGGCAGACACCTAAGCGGCGACGATCTTGCCTGGATGCCTCCGAGGAGGCCCGCGAAGCAAAACGCCAGACGCCGACGCCGCCATCGTCATCGCCGCAAGCGCCTGGCGGGACAGCAGCGCAGGGGAACAGCCGCCGAGCCGACTCTGACTTGAAGGCGGCAGTCCGCGCCGTCTTGGCTGAGATGCGACGGCCAAGCGGGCCGGAACCGACCCCGGCCGAGGATTCCTTGTTTGACCAGGACCTGTACAGCAACGAGCTTGGCTTGTTTGGACCTGGCGACGCGTTTGGTGAGCCCCTTCCTCCAATAAACCTTTTTTTTTTTTTTTTTTTTTCCATGGTGCGCGTGTCAGGCTGACCGCCCCGTCCGCAGCCGAGACAGCCATGCGACCTATGATGTTGGAGCTTGACGGGCTCGGCTCGGGTGGCAGCATCAGGCGCTCAACCGCTGGTGGCTCCCACGCGACTGGCTTTGCGGTGGAGATTGAGTGGCTAGATGAGGAGGAGATAGAGAAGGACCTCGCCGAGCTGCTGCAGTCGTTCCGGGAATACCACCTCCCACCCGACCCCTACGAAGCACGACGCCCGACGGCACACGCCAATGCCAACGCCAACGCCAAGCCCGACGTGGCAAGGGTCTGCCACGAGGCGGAAAGAGCACAGTGTGTGTTCACGGCCCTGTTCCCCGACCACCTCAAGTCAGCAGCCGACCACAGACTTCTACTCGAAGAAGAAGAGGATGTGCTCAATACGTTCATGATCTGGATCCGGCAGGCGTCGGCGGGCATGGCTCCATGCCTGGCGACCGAGGCCTTTGCGGGCGAGGATGCCGAGGCAGCGTGCCTGGAACGCATAGAAGAGCTGACTCGGCCAGCTCTATGGCCACTTGTCTGGAGAATCCGGTGAGTTGGAGGAGAGGAGAGGAAGGCACCGCAGAACTGCTTGAATTGACCGTGTCAGTGCTAACCCGCCTCGTGGGGGAAAAAAACAAGGGTCTCGAATGGCTCCGCCGACCCAAACCTGCCGCCACCATGACCGTCATGAGAGCGGCGCCACCGGCTGGATTCCGAGAGCGAGCTGCGATCTGGATGAGCAGGTGCTCGACCTCGCCGGCCCCACGTCCAGGTCGTCGTGGGCGGTAGGCTGAGGATAGGCACTGTAATATGAATTTATGAACTGTTATGGCGAACATGTGTATGATTGGAGGCGTTATTTGTTTGTTTCTATCTCTCTCGCTCTCTCCCTTTTTTTTTGGTTCTTCCTTTCTTCATTTAGAGGATCTTCTGATTGCGAAAACCCCCTTTTTGTCGTTTAGAGCATGTAATGGTATGATTCCTTGGGATCGATTAGACATTCAACCCAACAAAAGGGCATTCAATAGAAGTATCTGTATCCGGGTCTTCGGTATACGGCGTCGAGAGGCTCGTGACTTGTCCAGCATGTCTTCGGATAATTGATAAAAGGCCTATATAAGTTCATACAGCACCCATCAACAAATAAATATGCAGATCTTGGGGTCCGTACACACTCATTTAGTGACCCCGATTGCACTATTTCTGTAATATCTTCGAGCGTAGCGAGGTCGGGGGTATGGGGGGCACCCCCAGAAAAGGCCGCTCTCCCTGTTAACTTTGTGTTTTTTTTGGGCGTACCCCCCAGACCCCCGACCTCGCTTCGCTCGAAGATACTATAGCAATAGTAATGGTACAATCGGGGTCAGTAAATGAGTGTATACGGACCCTAACATCTTTCTATTGATTTTGTGATTGGCACAGTAAGAGGGTGGGTGACTGTTGTCGTGTAGAGCATTTATCAGAGGTGTAAAGAATGTGTAAAGAGTGTTCATCCCCTCGAGCCTGTCTTCGCACAAATCCCATACGTAGATGGTCGCGTTAAATCTCTCGCCGACTGTAAGGAATTGTGTAAATACCCTTCCTTCCTTTCGGATCTGGTACCGACTTCGCCTAGATAGATGACTCGGAACAGGGGAGGTATTGTGTCTATCGACTTGCCCCTTACGCTGGAAAGCCCTTGCAGGTGGTACAATAGAATCTCTTCCTGTTTCTTTATTCGAGTCCCAACCGACTATTAAACGCCTGGCAGCAGCGTGTGCAATAGTATCTCTGGCTCGCTACAGTGCCAATCACAAAATAAACATGTAGATCCTAAAGTCTACACACGCTTATTTACTACCCACCCCGATTATACCATTATTATAGTATCTTCGAGCGAAGCGAGGTCGGGGTCTGGGGGGTATCCCCAGAAAAAACAAGCTTAATAGGTTAATAGATTAGAGCGGTCTTTTTCTGGGGCTACCCCCCAGACCCCCGACCTCGCTGCGCTCGTAACTGAGTCGTTAGTATATAAGAACCTGAATGATATGGAAGGTATATGGGGTCAGTACATGAGCGTGTACGGACCCTAGGATCTACATGTTTATTTTGTGATTGGCACTGTAATATCTTGCTCGTATATCTTCTACATATCAGGCAGGGTACGAGTAGAAACCGGCTTCAGTTATCCTGAGAGTAGCCCGGACGAGCTCAGGCAGATTGCTGCTAGGTAGAAGAATGCTGCCGCGATCGTAATTCCGAAACCTCGTGCGGACGCCTCGATTGGAATTGGTGCCGGATCCAACGTAGAGCATGTATGTACTTCCTCGACCGCTTCTCCAGAACGATAGCATTGATGGTCCGAGTCTTCTTCGTTGCTGTCTCCCCCATTGCCTGGGTCTCCATCCTCTTCTCCCTTTTTCTTCCCCTTTGCTGTCTGTATCCTCGTTGCTTTATCGAGAGTAGCGAGGCTGGGGGTCTGGTGGGTACCTCCAGAAAAAAAAAAAAAAAAAAAAACAAGGTTTAAAAGTAGAGCGGCCTTTTTCTGGGGGTACCCCCCAGACCCCCGACCTCGCTTCGCTCGAAGATATGGGGTTGGTAAAGCGTATACAGAAAGGAGGCTTGGGCGAGTCTCCGGCGCCATTGAAATTTTGGCTGGTCGTACAACTGGAGGCTGCGGTTAAGGGTTATTTGATAGGGGTGTGTTCGGGTCGAGAAGTTGTGCGCCGAAAATGTGGTCGAAGTCCTGAGGCTCGGTGTTTTGCAGATAAAAAAGTATTGTTTGGCGGGGGAATAAATAGCGGGGCAGCGGGGTTGTGGATATGGTGGGTGAAACGGAGCACGGAGCTTGGGGTTCGGTTTGTTTCGAGTCAGTCAGTTAGTAAACGTCTGGGTCGTGCGGGATGGGGCCGACCGTCAGGAAAACACGCTCGACGCTCGACGCTCGACAGGCAAGATTGCAGCAGAAGACTGCAGGTGGGCCGCAAGTTCTGTGAGCTAGTCCGACAAAACGTGAATGGATGGAAGGTTTCCGAACATCCAACATCCTGCGAGCCTGGATCAACGACATGGTCACCACTGATGGCTTACACGATCTGGGATGATCCCAAGACAGCGCCATCACTAAGCAAGAACGCCGTAGAGGACGTGGTTGACAACCCAATGCATCTCAGTGTGATGGTAAAACATTAGTAGAGCTCTAAATACCCAGGCGGGCGAGATGGGACGTGAAGTATATCTTGCGGTCTGAGAGGTTGCTCTTCTTCGGTTTTATTTTCATCACCTCCTTCCCGTTGTCGTGAGCATAGTACAGTGCCAATCACAAAATAAACATGTAAATCCTAGGATCCGTACACGCTCATTTATTAAACCCGATTATATGATGATATCTTCGAGCGTAGCGAGGTCGGGGGTCTGGGGGAATCCCCAGGAAAAAAGGCCGCTCTACCTTTTAACCTTGTTTGGTGACTGATACCGACCTCGCTACGCTCGAAGATACTAACAATAATATCATCGGGGTTACTCTAGGGTCTGCATATGTATTCAGACATCGGACAGTGTAGGACTTGGGGGGATGTGACTAAAAAGTAAGCTCACGGGCCGACAGCTGACATTTCTCGGGTCCCCTCATGACGCGAACCCTTCTCTCTTCTTTACTCTAGGCTCTCACCGCTCTCGCCTGGGCGACAACTAAGGCAGTGAGTGCTATTATTGTCTCCCGACCGTCTACCCATTCCACCGCCACCGATGGGGACGTAGAGGCTCCGGCAAGCGCTCCCCAAGGCCCCCCCCGGCCTTGCCGAACAGCAGACGTACTATCTGGATGCCGCCGACGTGTACATGGAGCTTGTGACTTAAATGAAATCGGCAGAATATTACCTGCACCAATACCTGAGATATCTGGCCAGGCCTTGTCCGGAAGCCGACCTTCTCACTGCATCCGAAGGTAGTCACTATCTGCAACTAGCCCTTGGATGGGAACGCTGATAAGAATACCGCAATATTCCTGGCATATCTCTATCTGCCCTGCTGAAGAGCAGTTTACGTTCGCTTGAGGAGGGAGGAAGCCGTCTTGGATGTCATTTTCGTAGCTCTTTCGGAGGGCATCGACGCTGGGCTGGTGTCCATGGTGACTACTCGGGGGATTGCTCAACCTGTGATGTATTACGGGATTTCTAGCATAGCATCTATGCGCCCTCGTGGTCTCGTTTCTCGGCTGCAATATAAATGTCTTATTCTGTCATGTCCTGTACCTCTGCAGCATCTATATGCGTATTGCCTGTGGCGCTCTTGTTTGCGGCTGTGGTCGATTGGTACAGTAGATCCAGTCTTGTCAGGTTTACGCCTAGCGACCTCCCCATTCGTGCCCAGGCAAGTTGGCAACCTAGGATGTACTTGTTACTGAAAGGAGTGCACCTGTGCAAGGATGCCCCAGCTACAGTCCGGCCATCCAGCCGGTCGGTGCCGGGCAGGTAATGACATGAGCGAACACAAGCCCTTTTGACCCACCGATCATGGCAGCGATGGACCGCATCTCGATCCAGATCGAAGGCAAGGGCGGCCATGCCGCCTATCCGCACAAGACCATCGATTCCGTGCTGGTCGGTTCGCAGCTTGTGATGGCGCTGCAAACGATCGTATCGCGCACCATCAACCCGCTGGAATCCGCCGTGTTGTCGATCTGCGAATTCCATGCGGGCCATGCCAGCAACGTGATTCCGGCCACGGCAGAACTGCGCGGCACCGTGCGGACGCTCAATGCGGACATGCGCGATCTCATGGAAAAGCGCATGAATGAAGTGGTCAACGGCGTCGCCCTGCAGACCGGTGCAAAGATCACGCTCGACTACGATCGTGGTTATCCGGTGGTGGTCAACCATCCCTCGGAAACCGACATGGCCGTCCGCGTTGCCAGCGACGTCGCCGGGGCCGACAAGGTCAGCGTCGACATGCCGCCGGTGATGGGTGCCGAAGACTTCGCCTATATGCTGGAAGCGCGCCCCGGTGCCTTCATCTTCGTCGGCAATGGCGACAGCGCCGGGTTGCATCACCCGGCCTATAATTTCAACGACGATGCGATTGTCTACGGCACGTCCTATTGGGTGAAGCTGGTCGAAACGACGCTGGCCGCGTAACGCCGCGTCGCGGCCCCGAGGGCTCCGCTTGAACAAAAGCGGATCTCGCGGCGACCCACTGGGTGGAGACACCCATGGAAGACATTTTCGAACTTGTAGCGCTTCTGTTCCGCCTGGTCAGATTCATGTTTGACCTGCTGGACTTCTTGCAGTTCCTGTACGGGATCGTCAGCTTTGTCGGCGATCTGCTGTCCCGGCTATGGGCCAGCATCCCTTGGTTTCGGCGCAGACCGCAACAGAAGCTCGATAGTGTCAGTGAGGTCGTTCGCAGCTCGCGCATGGCGCAAAGCACCATGCGCGGATGCCGCGCTGATTGCGGCCAGCATCGGTGGTGGCGTCGGCCCCAGGCCGCCATTGCCAGGAGGAGGGGCACCAACGGGATGGCGGCATCCGGGAGCGAATATATGCCGTTCTGGCGATGAGCCGGATGGTCGGCCGGCCTCTTTACTCCATCGGATTGATCTGCATGGTAACCTGTTGGGTCGCTTTAAACCTGAGCGCGGTGCTTCTCCACCGACAGGCAGGGAATGCCATGCAGACCCAGGAACATCGATGTGGACAAACCCACGAGGCTGCCGCCGATGATCAGGACCGGCACTTCCTCGTCAGCTGCCAACTCCTCGACACGGTCTCGCGCCATGTTGTGACCCTCCCAGCGGCCGCAGTGTAGGCACGGTCGCGGAAGGGAGAAAAATCAATGTCGGGAATGGCGCCTATCAACGGCGTGCATGAGGCGCCCTACTTCGCAGGCGGCGTATTCATGGGCATGACGACGGGCGCGCCGAAGGTCGGCCCGAACGTGGTCGTCTGGTGATTCTGCGCCGCAGACTGCGTCGCCTCGTCGGTTCGGAAATAGGACTCGGTCACGCGCTGCGTCGCTCGCGCGAGATCCCAGCGTTTCCATTGCGAGGCCGAGCCGCAGAGCGGGTCGCGGGTCTCCTCCTTTCTGCAGGAATAGCCGCCGCGCACCTCCAGGTCGTTCCATTGCTCAGCCGTTCCACAGTACCGAATGACCCGCTGGGTTCCCTGGATCGTTCGGCGGCATTCCCAAGGTGTCGCTGTTCCACTGTCTGCAAGCACATCGGTGACGAGCATCCGCTCGTCCTTGTTCTTGTTCGCAAGCCACTTGATCCGCGTGTTTCCCAGGCGCTTCCATTCTTACGAAGTGGCGCAGAGCAGGTCCTGACCCGGTAACTTCTTGCAGCGGAATCCGACGCGCGTCCGCAGATCCGTCCACTGATCCGCGCTTCCACAATAGCGCTGGATGATCGGGCCCTCGAGCACGCGGTGACATTCCGAACCCGCCGGCGCGGTTCCGAGGCTGGTCTGGATCGTGGAGTTCGCGGCCAGCGCGCTGGTGACCGTGGACTGCACCGACGCGGCCTTCGCGATCCTCATCGATCCCCGCTCCTCGGCGAGAACCAGCGACGTCCCCTCGAGCAGTTTTCCGAAGGCTTCCTTCGGCGACAGCGTCGCGGAGAGGCCGAACGTCGTTCGTCCGTCGAGCAGGTCGCCGGGATAGATGACATTCACGCGTGTCTGCTTCGCCAGGGCTTCGATGGCATCGTCCAGCGGACCCGCCGGCACCTGAACGGCCGTCGCATCGTCGAGGCGCGTCTGCGACATCGCTGGCAGAGCGGCGCCGACGAGGCTCACGCATGCGATCAGTGTCGAGAGTCTGTTCATGGCGAACTCCTTGCGGTCAGTTCGATGCGATCCGGATGGAGGGTTGCGTCGATCGGAAACGTCCGCTCGAGCAGACGAGCAAAGGCCTCGGCGTCATTGGATCGAAACACGCCGCCCAGCTGAATCGCGGCAATTGCAGGGTCACGAATCACGATGTGTCGAGTGTCGTAGCGATTGAACTCGGCCACAGCTTCGGACAGTGGCGTATGGCGGAACGTCAGCACGCCGCGGCGCCAGCTCAGATTTCTGTCGACCTCGGTCGGCTCGCCCTGATGCATCTGCACGACATCGCCTTCGATGCGCGCGATGCCACCGGCAGGCAGCAGCCCCTTGTCTTCCAGCCGGACCGTACCTTCGGAC
>WXYE02169638.1:0-24998 GCA_011319275.2 Echinosphaeria canescens | reverse complement strand
TGCGTCGGGTTCGCGACTACATGGTCGTCTATAAGAGCTCGGTCTCAACAAGTCAGGACTCCGAGGAGCCGCCAGCCTCGCAACTTTGTCATCGATCGAGCCTAATAGGTCGACTCGGGTCGGTTTACGGTCGACTTGATAGTGGTGTTACTAGTACTAAGCCACCTCGTCATCGCCTCGTCGCCGTCTGTTTTACGGGCTGCGGACCACGGGTCACCACGCGGACGCGGACCCGACCGAACGCGTGCTTGCACTTCCACAGCCGATCCGTCCATGGCGCGAGACATCCGCCAACGTGCTCTCCAGCAGATTGCTGCTCTATCGGCAGCCAGCGCTGGCCAGTCGAGCTCGTTTGACAAGACCGACCTGGATAGGTTGTGCAGAGCGGCCCCGAGCCATGCCCATACCCATGCCGCGTCACTGTCGACCGCCGGCGGTGCTGCCTTTGAGTCGCCTTCTTCACCGTCTGGTGTGGGTCGCGTGCCCATGGTACTACTGTCCTTGCGTGTCCCGTGCCATGCCTCCCCCCAACCTGCGTGTGCTTGCTGGCTGACCTTGGCTTCGATGGCGTGTCTAGACCGTCCGTGAGTATGACGTGTTACTGGCTCTCTGCAAGGCCGCGCCGATCCTACGCGCCGCTCAGGCCGCCCAGAAGCTGGCTAGGCATCTCGTGCCCTACCTCATGGATGCCCACGTCCAGGTCTTTGCGCCCTCACCCTTCTTTCGCAAGGTTGAGCCGTCGCCCACCGAAGACCTCGCCTTCCACGTCACCGCCGCCCTCCTCTCGCTGGGAAACCAGCATCCCGATGTGCATCAGACAGTGTCCGACAGTATCTCGGCTTTTCTCGGCGCGTGTGCCCACGCGACCGAAACCGTTGTCGCTCGCGCAGCCAACGCCCCTGACGGGAGCCTGCATGCCGGAGACCATGACCCTGGTGGCGGCACCCTGCTGGATGCCATCCGCACGGCCACCTTGGCCATAGCCCTTGTGGGCTTCTTGGACGCCGCCTGCGCTCAGGCTGACTTTTGGAGGGCCGGAGGCCGTCTCAGCCTTATCACCCGCCTCCGTCATCTCCTATCCCAGCCATTCCTGGTGGCCGTCGAGTCTGCCATTTCCACCATCCGCAACGCTCGTTCTCACGACCGCCAGGCCAAAGAGTGGAAACGGTGGCTGCGTCATTACGAGGATAGCGGTCGTCCACTAGGCGCCATGCTGCTGCGCCGGAGCTTCACCTGGCTGCTGGTTGCCGCCACCTCCCTTCTTGTAGCCGATGCCGATGCCTTGCGGGGCTCTCACGTCCTTGACATCCTCATGTCTGGTGCCGGCCTGCGCCGGCCCATGACGGGCAAGAGCGGAGATGCCGACTTCCGCTCCGTCGAGACGTATGCCAATGTTGCCATTGATCAAATCAACTACCTCGAGTCAAGCGCCGACTTTGACAGTCTAACCCCTGCCAAGCTGAAACTCGCTTCTGCGGTGAAGGGCGCCGCCCTCATCAGCTACCTCAACTCGTCTACGCTGAACGAGGATGTGGCCGACAGCGACCTTTTGATGGCCTGGCTTGAGGACACCCTGAACGACGTCGGCGCAATGGCCGACGAAGATCTAGCATCGGTTGTTCTCAAGTCCATGGCCCTGATCTGCAGGATCTCACCATCCTATGCCAGCGCTGTCAGCCGCATGATTCCGCGCTTCATCGTCCTGCCCAGTGCCACAAATTTCGCCGTGGCCACGGCGTCCAAATGCCTGGCTTTTGTGCTGCGACTGCTCTCACCCGATGCTGTCATCACCACGCTCTACACCCTTGGAAACGCCTCCGGCACAGCGGCCGGCGAACGCGCCGTGGATAGCAGTGTTAATGGCGACGCTGTAGGTCTGGATGGCTACACAGCGTCCACAGTGGGCCGGCCAGCAAGCGCCAGCTCATTCTCCCTGCAACCCTTGGGCGACGACGAGTCGCCTCATGTACAAGGCAACGTCGTTCGGGCCATTTGCGAGATTGCCAGCGCCAGCAGAGACATAAGCAGCCTCGCGCAATCCATGCTCGCACAAAAGATCGCCAAGTTGAGCTACCCACTCGACAGCCGCGTCGTCACGGGGGCAGCTGACCTGGCTCTAAACGGCGGCCAGGCCGAGTTCCGTGACCTGCTGAAGCGCTACGCTGCTGTTGTTCATGATGCTGTGGTTGAAAACAGGCAGGCCGTCTTGCATGCCGTTGTGAAGGCGCGCAACCACATCGCCGCGCACATCCAGCGCGATTCGCCCCTGTATGATATCTATCTCCAGCATCTGTTAGACTCGATCATCTCCAAGGGAGACGCGCATAATAGCCGGTCCCGGGAGTCGGATATCGAGCTGGCAGCCAACGAGATCGGCCAGCTGCTGCAGCCTCTCGCCATCTTCATGTCAGCCCATGATGTGACCTTGAGCGACGGCGCAGACGACGAGATCCACTCCATGCTTCGCGATGCCTGGTTCAACATCGTCGTGCACGGCTTCTCGTCCTCCACCGAACGCGGCAAGCAGTATGCGGACGAGCTCAGGATCATGGCCATGCACTCGCCACCCTTGGTTTTGGAGAACCGCGGCGAGCAGGATGAGAGTGACATCGACCTGAATCCCATTCTGCGCCGGGGCGAAGGTTCCGACCGAGAGGCTGCGCAGAAAAAACTCCTTGCCGACCTGCTACCCTCTCGTGCCGGTGAGATCAGGGGGCTCAGCCACCGACGAGTTGTGTTCTTGCATGCAGCATATCTTGTAGAATGCCTGAGAGCCGACGCTGGCGACCCCACCAAGGTCGTGTCGTACTTCCTCGAGCCCAGCATGCGTCGAGGCGAGGTCAGCCGAACCATGGATGCCATCCTGAGCGCCGTCATGGAACGGTACTTGCGGAAGACGCTCAGCGCATCCAGCCCGACCTTCTCGGCACAGTATGCGGCCAGCCAGCTCGCCATCATCTTTTGCAGCTGCTGCCATCGCATCGAGCGGGTGCAGCAGGCTGCTTTTAGCTGTGCAGACCGCATTATCAGGGAAATTCCCTCGGCGCTCTGCCAGCGCCGCTCTCTCTTTGCTCTATTAGAACTTCTCTCCCTCATGTGGTCAAGCTGCCTCGAGACTGAGACAGACCGGTACGAGCCTCGGATCAGATTTGCCTCGGCCCGGGGCAACGTCCTCGTCGAGCTCTCAGATAACTACCGCTTCAGACACCAGACTTTGGACAGTTTGTACGCACAGGCCAAAGTCTGGCTACTGAATGCTTTGAGCATCGCTCCGTCGGATGTTAAAGGCTTGCTGCAGACATATCTTTCCGAGTTCGACGACGACGGCGCGTACGGCCACATGTCTCTGGGCCGATCGTTCGCCCTTGAAGTTGGATCCACCATTCCGGCAACGGATCAGCGGCTCTCGTCGCTGGACTCGTTCGGAGACTGTCCTGTGAACACGGCATCTGACTTCATCGCACAATATACAACACGACAGGAGTATCGCTACTCAGAGGCGTTGCCTGATCATAGTCTGCAGTGGCTGAGCTTCATGCGCCTGGATCGCAGAGCGTCTTTCTTGACCATGACACACACAGACAGCGCCGACGCTGTTACCGCCCTCTCGCACATCGAGAAGCGCATCCTGCAGCGCAAGACAACGCCGCTTGCCGATGTTAGAGACATCTTACGCCGTGCGGCCGCCCTCCTCTGCCGCAGTGAGCGCGACGAGTGCCCCATCGTCCACTGCCTTGTCAGCATTCCCTTCGCCATGTTTTCCAAGCAGTCTATCGAGCTAGGCGTGTCTCTATGGCTGGGCGTCATCAACGAGAATCCGCGCATGGAGCCTCGCATCATGGCCGAGATTGCCCAACAATGGGAGCTCAGTATTCACAAGCGACTAGGCCTGTTCAGCCACACGATTACGAGCCCTGATCCCTTCTTCCTGCGCGAGGAGTTTGCCCCAAGTGACCTTGCAGCTCTTGCCAAGCGTAGACGGCACATACAGGATGTTCTAGCACCCCATACGCGTCTGCTGCAATTCTTCAGCAGCCACTACAATGCCACACGCCTCGGAAATGTCGACACGCAGCGCATCTTCCTCCGCCTGCTCGACATATCGCTGGACGCTAGCAAGGCATCCTTGTCCCATGCCATGGCTCGCGAGATTCGCCTCCAAATGGTTCTGTTCGGCTTGCGCGTGTTGCGCACAAGCACGACCATCGGGGCCATCGCCCAGTGGCGACTCAAGGATAAGCTGCTATCTGCAGGGCTCGACTGGTTCTGCGCTTCCCCAAAATGGTCATTTGGGGGAAATATCCTGCAGCTCAAGACGGAGACCCGCCTCATCGCAGACGTGATGGTAGCCCTGCAGGCAACGTCCTCGATCGGCGCCGTAGCGGTGGCGAGCATCAGGTCTCTCGTCTCCAAGGAGAGACTGTTGGTCTTGCTGCTGGAGAACGAGCATTTTAGGCTGTCTGTATGGACAAGCCCCCTCGGTGATCACAGACCCAACCCGTCCGTGCACCACGCGAGCAAGGCTGGTATTGAGGTGTGTAGTCCCTCCTTCCTACCATTCTTCCCCTTCCCCCCCCTCCCTTTCATGCGCGAAGAGAGTCGTGATACTGCTGCTGCTGCTGCTGCTGCGGCTACTGCGGCTACTGCGAAGAATAAGCGATGATGCTAAGTGCTGGATCAATAGGCTACCCTCGTTCCTTTAGTGCGCACGGCATGGGAAGAGAATCCCTCCATCGCCGTGCAACTGGTGGCGAGGTTCCAGAGCCCCCGCGTCTACGAACAAGTCCGGTGGCTGCTTCTCAACTTCCCTGCCAAAGCTATCGCCGAGCCCGAGGCCTTGGCGATTCTCATGGGCGATGAAATGCCAGCCGACATCACTTTCCAGCTCAAGGTTGGTTCCAGTCTCTCTCTCACCAGGCGGTAGACGGGTGGTCAAGGTGCTGACTCTTTCTCGCTCCTTCCCCCTTCCCGGTGTAGTACCTCCTCATCTGGGCGCCGGTCAACCCCATCACTGCTGTGACGTATTTCATGCCCGCATATCGGAACAATCCGTTCCTGATCCAATACGCAATGAGGGCGCTGGAGAGCCATTCCATCGACGTTGCGTTCTTCTATGTGCCTCAGATTGTGCAGACACTCAGATACGACGTGCTCGGCTATGTTGAGCGGTACATTCTCGAGGCAGCGCAGTTCTCCCAGCTCTTTGCTCATCAAATCATCTGGAACATGAAGGCAAATGCCTACAAAGACGACGACTCCCAGATTGTAAGCCTTCGATCTGATATGAGCTGGATGTGCTCGCGGACGGAAAGAAATACACTAACGCTCGTCTGCCAACAGCCTGACGCCATCAAGCCGACTCTTGACAAAGTCACGGGGCGTATGATTGATAGCTTCTCGGAGACAGACCGGGGCTTCTACGAGCGCGAGTTTTCCTTTTTCGACGAAGTCACCAGCATCTCCGGCAAGCTCAAGCCGCTCGTTTCCAGATCCAAGCCGGAGAAGAAGCAGAAGATTGAGGAAGAGCTTCGCAAGATCAAGGTCGAAGTGGGCGTTTACCTGCCCAGTAACCCGGACGGCGTGGTCATCGGTATCGACCGCAAGTCGGGCAAACCGCTGCAGAGCCATGCCAAGGCACCCTTCATGGCCACGTTCCGCATCAAAAAGGCCAGGGAATCCGTGGACGAGAGCGAGGGAACCGCCGAGGATGCGACCAAGGGCAACACGAGCAAGGGCAGGAGTGTCGTGCTAGAGAATACCGTCGAAGCCTGGCAGTCGGCCATTTTCAAGGTCGGCGATGACTGCCGCCAGGACGTCCTTGCCCTGCAGATGATTGCTGCGTTCCGCGGCATCTTCCACAGCGTCGGCCTCGACGTGTTTGTCTTCCCATACCGCGTCACGGCTACGGCGCCTGGCTGCGGCGTCATTGACGTGCTCCCCAATTCCATCTCCCGCGACATGCTGGGACGGGAGGCAGTCAACGGGTTGTACGACTACTTCGCGTCCAAGTACGGCAACGAGGATTCGCTGCGGTTCCAGCAGGCGCGGCTGAACTTTGTCAAGAGCATGGCCGCCTACTCGGTCATTTCGTTTCTGCTGCAATTCAAGGACCGGCATAACGGCAACATCATGATCGACGACGCGGGTCACATCCTGCACATTGACTTTGGCTTCTGTTTCGACATCGCGCCAGGGGGCATCAAGTTCGAGCGGGCCCCTTTCAAACTGACGCCCGAGATGATGGCCGTCATGGGCGGGAGCCCGGAGCACCAGGCGTTCAAGTGGTTCGAGGAATTGTGTGTTCGGGCCTTCCTTGCATCACGGCCTTACGCAGAGAAGCTATCGCAGATTGTGCTGCTCATGATGGACAGCGGTCTGCCGTGCTTCAAGCCCGAGACGGTGCGGCACTTCCAGGAGCGCTTTGTCTTGGACAAGAGCGAGCGCGAGGCGGCCGACTTGATGAAGGATCTGATCCGCAGAAGCCACTCGAGTTACTCGACAGGCCTGTATGATAGCTTCCAGCAACTGACGAACGGCATCCCGTATTAGGGGTCATTTTGCCAACAAGAGGACTTGATTGATTAGCGGTGCGGTGTTTGTCACCTGGATTTAACCCATGGGACATTACATGGGACATCACGGCGGTAGGGACAGTTGTGTCTACAATACCAGAAGCGGACGGACAAGTATCAGACGCGGACGGACAAGGCTGGAAGTGCGCGTCACAGACCAAATAGTATGGATTATACCCAGCATCTTGTTAGATATGTTATGTCATCCCTACCCTGCACATACCGGCACACGCTCCTCCCAACCGTCCAATACATCAGAAGCCCATCAGGGCGGGTGACGGGCGGGAATAAAGTAGGTCACAATAATGAAGGTGAAGCATCTTTATAGTCTGTCTTATGGGAGAGAGGGAAGGTGGGCAAGCTCATGAGAGTGAGTGTATTAGGATGATGATGGCGGGGACGGAGGACATGCACGAGCATGGCTGGGCCTGACGATAAGCTAGATATCGGTTGACGTGCTTGCTTGTATTTAATGCATCGCCGCGGTAGTCCAAGGCTATGGCCAAACTCCACAGCATGCTGGCTCTCCATAGCATGCTGGCTCTCTCTGGGCGCTGGGCACGCACAGGGCGGCGGCATGGATCAGAGGACCGCAATGTACATTACTAGCCAGGATTCTGTCAGTGTAGGCTCTGTTGGTACAATAATTAATATCCATCTATCATAGAGCGAGCGCTTACCATTGTTGCCTCGCACAAAAGCATCGCCGTAGCTTCGCCTCTTAGTCCCGCCAACGTACTCGTCGCATTTTTCGAGAGCGATGTTCATGTATCCGTCTACTGACTGCAGCTCGCCTGTGTGTGCCGGTCAGTGTCAGTGAGTGAGCGCCTCCGGACGTCTGTCTGGACGTCTGTCTCTCTGTCTCATGCCAGCATTGAATAGTGATGGATCTACCGCACCTGTGTAAACCAGGCCTGAGTTGAGTTTGACGGTGACGGGGTTCCCGATGATCTCGCTCAAGAAGCCCGACGGGTCCTTGGCGTCGCTCTGCGCCGTGCCGTTTTCCATGGTGAATTTTGGTCTCGCGAATTTGATGAGTGCTTCTTGTGAAGCTTCTTGTGACGGATAATGTGTGTAGTGGGTAGGGATGAAGTGATAGTCTAGCGTTCTTCGAGCAGACACTTCACATGAACCCGTGATGACTCATCCTGCTGTATTCTTTTTTATTGGGCATCGCGATCCAACTTCACCTCCAAGAGTCCAACAACAGCTCTGACAGAACACTTTGATTTTATATATATATATACATGTTTCGGGAAGTAACAGTTGCGACCGTCACTGTGCTCTCGTCTGTCCAGTTCTGACCACCAGTTCTGGCCATAGTAACTAATAAATTTCCCATCTTCACACTTGTTCTCCCGCGCGCTCTCCTTCACTCACCCTCGCACTCCTTCGCAAGCTACATCATCCACACGTGTGTGTGTGTCTAAGCTTCTTGAAAGACCTGTTCGGGCGACCAAACAAAATCATGGGCGGCCTGTTTTTTGCATCGGGTCCCGAAGCCCTCGAAACGCCGAGGATGCCGCCAGTCGTGTACCACCACGCTAGGGCAGGCTGCCTAGCGGCTTTGCGGAACCTCTTCGTCTATGTTGCATCGCCTATCGAGGGCCCTGCCAAGAAAGATTATGGCGATATCGACATCGTGGCTGCCACCGATGGGGCGGCGCTCCGCGGGAGTGACCTGATGCCCGCTATCGAGACAGCCCTCGGGGCCGTTCGCATGACCATCGAGCATGACAACTCGGCACATCTGGCCCTACCTTGGCCTGTCGAACACGGCATGGCAGATCACATGCCCAGCAAGCCTTGCTTCATCCAGGTCGATGTCCACATCTGCGATAGCTTTGAGAGCATGTCATGGGTCAGTCCAGGCGTCCCCCGAAAAAGCACGTGATAGTAGTACGCCTGCTCAGCCAATACACATGTCTTTCTTTTGCAGCGCTTGTTTATAAACGCTCATGGCGATTTCTGCATCATCCTGGGAGCCATGCTGCGCTCCTTCGGCCTGACCATCGACGACAAAGCCTTGTGGCTGCGCATACCTGAGATCGAGACTTTCGACCGCAAGAGGGCCCGTGTCTTTCTGACCAGCAACTCCGCTGATGTCCTCGCCTTCCTCGGCATGGATGTCGACGACTTGGGGGATCGCCCCTTTCCCAACGAGGAAGCCCTCTTTCGCTATGTAGCCACGTGCCGCCTGTTTGCCGCCTGGGATCCTCCTGACACTGGACGGCACCACCAAGAGCAAGAAGAGCCTGTGATGAAGGCAAAGCACAGGCGCCAGATCAACCAGCGCCCCGTCTTTTACCGCTGGATCACAGACTTTGTACCCCGTGCCAAGGCCGAGACCCAGCTGACCTGCTCAGGCGACCAAAACACCCAGCAAGACAGACAACAGCCTCTGGACCAGACGGCGGCCGTTCGGGACACAGTTTGCCGCGAGGCGGAGGACTGGTTTTCGGTCAAGTACGAGTACGAGATGCGTAAAACAGAGTGGTTGGTGGAGCGCCAGGAGCACGAGATCCGGAGGGTTGTCATCAACGAGATACTTGATGAAGCTACCTCCTCGCAAAAACTCGATCCACCATACCGGTCATGCGTCGCCAAGGCGTTGATGCATCTCATCATGAACGGAGACAGCTTGGCGAGCTCTTACGGGCTCGACTCCACGCCCGTCTTTAAAACTGTCCACGGGCTTTATGACATGGATGTGGTCAAGATCTTCATCGCCCGAAACTGGGAACGAGTGGGTAAGCTAGCCTGGCAAAGGCAGTTGGAGAAGAAGACGAACGCGAAGAAAACAACACAGCACCCTTAGCCTGGCTGGCATGTTGTACAGTAAGTACCTAGGTAGGCAGTTCCAAGACCTCGCCACGACCAGACTCTGAAATGTCTTTTGGCCCCCGTCTCCTTCACTTTTTCGCTGTGAATTCCTGCTCTACAGACAGGAGGAAAGCCCGAGGCATCCGCATGCCCGACGGCCGCAACAGCTCTGATTGCTTTTGTTGTCCTATAGCTACAACTACATCAGCGTCATGTCACTCGCAGGCATGCCAGGGCCCGGTCATTTATCAGATGTTTTTGCTTCATCTCCAGTCTCCTCTCATCATATCTCATTCAGTCCCCGGTGCTGTGTAAACCCGGCTCTAGAAAAGCTCTCTCGCCTTGTCATGAGGAACCCTGTCCTGTGTTTTCAAGGGTCGCTGGACTAGACCAGCTACACGCTCTCGTCAGCAGCCATGCGATCGTCGGATAAAAAAGTCTCCTGGCCGTAGCCCATCTCTCTAGCTGAGTCGGCTTGCTCCCGCGCCAATCTTGCTGCCCTCCATGCATCGTATAGTGGCTTCTCATCCGCCGGCTCCTGCACGGGCTTCAGCAAGCCCCGCTTCAGCAATCGCCTGCGATATTGGCGCTTCTGGTCAAGGTTGAAGCCCCTGGTGTTGACCTGAGTGATGTCTGTTCCTGTAGCAACGTCCCATAAATTGGCGATCCAATCTTGGACATCAGGTCGTACTTGTCGGACGAGCGCCCGGCCCTGTCCGCTCAGGACCCACTGGTCCAGTTTGACAGGTAGAGAATAGCCCCAGTTCGGATCGTCGGGCGACCAATTGCACAGGTGACCCGAATAGCAGTAGGTTGGTCTGCAATACATGTAACATATCCCGCATTCGGCCACGTACCACAGCATGAAAAGTAGGACTCCCATGCCGAGTATTGTGAAGCGGAACTTGGGCGCCCGTCGCCAAAGCTGGGGAACTGGAATCTGGAGATAGGCAGTCGACTTGTCCGAACTTGGACAGGCAGGCAACTCGTTCGCCGTGTCTTGTTTGTCCCCAGAAAGCCGACGCTTCTTGACATCGCTATGCGATACTTGATCCTGTAGTCGCTCGATACCTTGTTTCGCTGTGCGGATCCCGAGGAGGCCAGTTTTGAGCGTCTTGCTCATCCTGTCATAGGCCTCCAGCTCCCTCTCCCTCTCCGACAGGGTCTGAGGATTCTTCTTGATGGCCGCCGAGAATTCTTCTCCCAGCTCTGCCTCATGGCCCTCGACCAGCTCGTCGAATTCATCCAAGGTGGAATCTTCAATTTGATGCATGCGATGAATCTCAACCAAGTCCTCGTGAACGGTGGGGGGTTTGGCCGAGTTCATCAGAGCGGGAGACCGCGCCCGCGGCAAGGATTTGCCCCGGCGGTGGCGGGAGACGGACAAGGGGCGGCCACCACCCTTTCTGTCGCCTTTAGCTGACAGCGTCTGCTTGGTCGCTCGGGGCACAAAACTGGTCCTTCTTCCACGGCGGGGTGACAGGTTTGTATGATGCAAAGCGGTCTCCGGATCGGCCACCTCGAGTGCAGCAGGACTAAGGGCTTCCGGCTTTGGCGTTGCATTTGCAAGTGCCGAGTCTCCCAACCTGGCGGTGGTAGGAGTGTCAACGTACGCGCCTGTGACTTGCGGGGTCGCCAGTACAAGTGGATCGGTTTTGATAGGCCTCGGCGTTTCTTCCGCCTCCTCGTCTTCGTCTGGCTGGGGAGATGTTGCTCGTGAAATGCCTCTTTCGGACTGGTTTTCCTGGGGTTCAAAAAGCAGCATCTCTCCCTGAATCCGTTCGGTTGGGTCAGATTCTGAGTGCGCAAGCTCGGGACCTTTGTCGGAAGAATCAGGAGAAGGATTCCTGGTGTGCCCCACAACTTTAGCATTGGTACCAACCTCGCTCGTAAAGGAGCCGCAGTGAACCGGCTCAGCAGCCTCGCCCATTTCGACTATATCTCTTGCATCCGTTGCCAAAGGGGGTGTCGTCGCTGGCCTCGATGTCTTCACAGCAACAGGACGCTGCGTCGAAATCGGCAGATTGCCACGAGCGGCGGTGTCTCTAGACTCGGATGCCAGTGTATGCTGCTGACTTTGATTGCTCCCATGGCCCCGATTGAGTTGGGTGGCTTGGACCCTCACAGAGGGTAGGGGTAGTGTCCTGGCTGTTCTTGTTGCGGATCGCTGCTGAGGCAAAGCTGGCACTTTCTCCCTGCCTTGTGGGATAGCTGCAGGAGGCTCCGGATGGGTTTCTCTACCTGGCGTGCGCAGCACGATCGGCGAGGGCGAGCGTGAGCCAGGTACGGGATTTTGCTCACTGAGCTCGTCAAGCTTGGCCGTAGCGCCTTGTTTCCGGGAATGAATCTCGACATCTCGCTCCTGTGCTTGAAGATCGTCGATCTTGGTCGCGGCCCGGCCGATCTGCTGGTTTCGACGAAATCGCCCCGCGTTCTCCGTTTCCCTCATGGATTGCTTGGTGTACAATGTCGGTTTCTCGTGGTGCTCGGCTGTGGAGGAGTCTTGTTGGATGAGAAGGTGGCGGGCAGTATCTTGCTCGAGTGCGCGGATATCGTCAATGCGGGTGTTGCGAGGCCGATTATGTGTCGCAGTTTTCGGGCTCACGGAGACGCGGAGACTCACGGCGGCCTCGAGAGCTTGAATGTTGTCAATTTTTTGGTTCATGCGACGCCCAAGACTGACCGGTGGGCTGTTTGAGAGTTGGATGTCGTGAGCGGTAAAGTCTGCCTCGACCTGCCAGCTCACGTTTTTGTCGGCCAGAGCAAGGAAATCGGGAGGGATGGTCGCGGGCCGCAGTTTTGGGGCATCGCCGAAGCGCTGGCTTGGGCCTCCGGCCGTGTCGCGTCCAGCACTGCGTGGGCTTTTAAGGGCGTCACTGCCTCTCTCAGCAAGGCGGCCTGGAATTGCTGTGCCGATGCCATTACTCCTGGCTGCCTGACGCCAGGCAGAAGTGAGAGGGGAGTCTCGTTCCAAAAACCCACCGCTCGCTCTCCGCACCAGGGCGTTTCCTACTCCTGCAGCTCTGGTCCCCGACGCTGCCCTGGAGGTGAAGTCATTGTCGCCGACGGCGCGCTCGCCAAATGCCTCTTGTTCAAGACCGTGCTGGAGGATTTTTTGGTCGATGTCGGGGTCGCTGTCGGACAAGTCGTCGCCATGCGGTCGGGTCATGCCTGGAGCAGAGGGACCACCTGATGGGCTTTCCTGTGATGGGCTATCGTAACGAGACCTCCGCGTCCTGAGGTACTTAGTCTCGGTCGCTGGGCTGTTGGAAGGAGCCGGGTTTGGGCCCACGCTAGGAGAGCAGGCCGCCCGCCACGGGCGCAGACGTGGAGCTGGGCTCGGGGAGGCCAGCTCAGCAGCGTTCTTCTGCTCATCCTCCTCCTCAGCCATTCTGAAGGCGTCCGTCAGGCCAAATGATTTCCGGGTCTGCGGGGGAGAATGACGGGCGCCACCAAAACGCGGGATGCGGGAGCTAGCGCTGGGCTGCGCCGGCGCGATAGATGAGATGTTGTTGAGGCTAGGGAGAGAGGTATTTGCCGTGTGCGGTTCGGAGCTCCTGCTATCAGGTGGGCCAGATCTTGCAAAGAGGCCCTTTCGCTGCGACTGATTTGTGACAATCAAAGGCGCCCTCATAGGGCGGCCGGATTGGGCGTTTGTTCGGTCGACCAAGATGTCATCTTGGATGAGGTGGCTCTCCATGGTTGAGGGAGAGAGCGAGTAGGGTGACGTGCCGGGATGGAGTCAGGAAGGCGGCCTGGCGGGGAGCCGAAGTCTCATGGCAATTGGTTGCGGTCAGGAGCTAAGAGGAATCGATGACTTGGAGGTTCTGATGGCGCGTTGTCCAAAGCGGGTCGGGGAGTGCGAATCGATTATCGAGTGCGATTTGGGTTGAGCTTCGGAGGCTGGTAGTGGTAGTAGTAGTATTAGTAGTAGTAGCAATAGTAGTAGATTTAAGAGGTTGAGGAGGAAGAGAAGAGCGACGAGGAGGAGATTGACGAGAAAGTGGAAGAGGTGGAGGAGGTGAGCGCAGTTTGTGAGGATTGTGCGCACTCAGAAGTTGGGAGGATTATTGCACGATTACATTCTGCCGGACGCGCTGGATTATTCGACAACGCGCTGCGATCCCGTCCGACCATTTGCCTGCCACATCTACCCCACCTGCCCCGCCTTTCCTCATGTCAGATGCTGCCTGCCGGCACTTTACAGCGACCTTTGCTTTCCTGTCCTGTGGCTGACGTGGCGCAGAAATGCGTGAATCTCGATTGCCTCGACTTGATAATTTGGTGGGAAGACATATCGTGCTCCTCCACCAGACATACAAGACGCCCCATTGACCCATTGACCCGAGTTCAGGTCCCCCAGGAGATGGCCCCAGGCGGGACAACCCCATGCCTCGGCTGTATGCGGCGCTTTTTCCTGGCCCTCGCTTGGCCGAGCTCCCGTCCAGGCCCTTTTGGCCTGCTCACCCAAGTACGCCATAAGAGCAACAGCAAATCCGGTCGGAAGGCAGACAACGGCGTCCTTGTGCGTTTGCTGCGTGACATAACCAAATTTGGCCGCAAGGGTATGAAAAGGGAGACAAGACAGAAGACAAGAAGAAGTTGACTGGCTGACTTTGTGCGAAATAGGCGCCATATTCAGAGTAGAGCGCGGTCGCATGCGGAACCAATGGTACCGTAATACCCCTAGTCGCCAGTTTTGTGTCATGGCATGCCACTGATGACGGCCGTCCGGCAAAGGCTCCTTTACAATAGCGCCGAGTACCTGACACCAGCTCGTATGCGCGAGCTTGGTCTGTCTGCCGACAACATTGGCGAGCGTGACGCCGAATTTAGCGTCGTTAAAGAGAAGAACCTTGAAACATCCGCTAGCCCCGACCTTGAGCCTACCATCGAGCCTGGCGTCAAACCTGCTACTGTCCACATCGAATCTGTCCCTGTATGCATCACCTTTGGTTGGCATTCGCTGCGATGCTCCTCCCCACCACAGCGCACCCCCCGCTCCCTCGCGCGCTCTCTGTTCTGGGTTGGGCTGACAGGATCGGGCGGTTCGACAATTGCAGCCCGAAGACGCACAGATGCTTCTCAGAACGCTCCTACCCGAACCTCTCGTCTTTTACCGTCAACCCATCGCCAAACCGGCGGGAACTGGTGATACCACGAGGCCTATAATCGACATCTATGGTTCCGTGTCCACGGCTGACATCTTCCAAGAGGTCAAGGCTGTGCTCATGGCCCATTCTGCTGCCAGCCGCATCGCACTGAGTCCTGAACACGTCCGCCTTGTTGGTGCCGAGGACGTTGACCGTATTAGGACCCTAGGTACCTGGACGGTACACATCCGGGTGCCGGGAAGTGTGAGCCTATCACCGGTGACAAGGACACTCAAGATCGCTCCAACTGAACACAGCCTGGCAAGCGGCTGATGCAGCAGAAGATATTGCCGTGCTGAAGAAAACTCAGGGCACGTGGACGGGAATATCCTGTCAAATATATATCTTGTTTACAACAGTCTTTTCGGTGGTTGTAATCTGGCCCGCTACTGGCTCAGCGAACCCGGTCAAACACAAACAAACAAGCCCTCCTCATCTTTCGTGGCGAATGCCGGATCGCCGTACTGTGGTTGCAATACCTTGGTCGGGGGCGTCCATCTTTTCTCAGAAGGCTCGATGGGTCAGCCACCTGACGACTTGCGCGGATACATGCCGAGACAGGCACTTGAACTTGTGTATGTTACTAGCATCCTACCTCGCCTGAGTGCCAAAAACTCAAACAAAGCAGCGTGTATTTGCCCACCTCGTACGCACGCAGCCCCGTGGTGCCGTGAGACTCTCAAGTAGATAGAGGGAGCAGCCGACAAAAGGGAGAAGGACCAGTTTTGAGAGGAGCGAGTCGCAGACTTTAAAAACTAGGAGAGGACGGGGTACTTTGGTTGATACACGGTTCGACCGGCTGGTGCACGGTGAACTGCGTAGCTAGTTACCTTCGTACCCTACCTATACTGACCGCTGTTTGGTGTTTTGGACGGCTTCGCCGTTGGTGCTGGGAGGTCTCTGGGACTGAGGCTTTGGCGGACTGGAGGCTACTCCCGCCGATGGAGAGCTTGCCGGAACGGCGCGGAGCGAGTTTGTCTCGCTGGCTAGGGCGCTTTCTCGTCCCCTGGCCCCGTTGCTGCCGTTGCCTCCAATGGAGAAGGGGAGGGCCTTCTTAGAGCCCGTGCTGGATCTTCTGCTCTCGAGGCTCTTTGACAGCGTCCTGCTTACGCCTTCGATGCCCGACCGGCTGCCGACGAGGGTGAGGGCGCCCGACTTGGACCCTGGCCGGTTGTGTGAATGCATGTCAGCCATGGCCTCCACCGTATTGGCTGCCACGGTTGATTTTGCCAGCCCTGGCGTGGAGGGCGCCCCTGGCTTGTCTTCGAGCGCATCGAGAAGGTACCAGCGGAGGCCGTCGGAGAGATCAAAGGGGTTGTCATTCTCCTCTTCGTTGGCCGCGTCCGGCTCAGTCGCCTGGACGCGGCTGCCCTCGCTTGTCTGCGAAGACGAGGACGGCGCTGGGGCAGCCGCTGGTGGCTGGGCGTGCTGTAGAGACCTGGACAAATCGACAACGCGCTCTTGGATGCGCGAGATGCGGGCAACGAGCCATTCACGGCTGCGCAACCGGTGCATCTCTTGCTCGCGCAGGAAGTAGTGGGGGAACCCAACATTGAATGCTGCCCATGCGCCCGTCGTCTGATTGCGCGTGGGGAGGAAAAGCGCTAGATCGCCCTCCTTGAAGTTCTTGAAGGCGATCTTGTCATGTGCCTCTTTTTGTAGCGCCTGTGCCTTTTCACGGTACGCCCTGGCATCACGTTGCAGTTTGCGGGCCATGTGCTCAACATCCTTGACACGCTTGTAGATGGCGTCGGAGAAGGCATCCACGTCGAACGAGCCCATGGCGTCCATGAACGCCGCGTACCGTTCCGCTTCGGCTTCATCGACATCTTGAGCTGGCTCGGCGGGACAAGGATCATGTGCATTGGCGTCGGTGCCGTTGGTGCCGTTCATCCAGTACAGAACGTCTAAGTCGACATTCTCGGGGAGCACGCGACCTTGCAAGGTGCCCGAGCGACGCAGAAGAGAAGCGCTGGGATCAGACTCTTGAGCGCTGTGTGGGAGCCGCTCAGACCGAGGCACCTTCTGGATTGTCATGGAGCCACCCTGGCGCGTCACACAAAAGCCGAGCCGCTCGAGGAGCCGGCCGAGGCGTTCATTCTGCGAATATAGCCGCTGCGTGAGATCTTTTGTCCGCTCCGTGCGCGAGTCGGAGCGTCGGGTGAGGTCGGTGAGCTTGCGTTGCGTGTCGTGGAAGCGCTCGTGGACCAGGCGAACCTCCTCTTCAAGACTGCAAACCTGGGACTGTCGCGCAGCCAGTTGCTCCGTCATCCGCGTGATCTTCTCTTCCTCTTCCTCTAGCCTCTTGCGCAGCGACTCGGATCCCGTCTCGCCGTCGGCAATCATAACTCGCAGCTGGCTGAGCTGATCACGGCCCTCGGCCAGCTCTCCGTCCAGCGCAGTTGCCTTGGCCTTCTCTTCAGCCAAGCCCTCCCGAAGTCGTGTTGCTGCAATCTCTGCTTCGGCCAGCTTTTCCTTGTAGTCGGCGATCTCAGCCCGCAGCTCTCGGGCTGCGCGGTGTGCCAACTCCAAGTCGGCTTTGACGAGAGACACGTCCCCTTCCGCATTGCGTGTCCTGGTCAGCGCATCGGTCACTTTAGCCACGACGTCTTCCACCAGATCTGCGGTATCTTCGGGAGCGGGGGCGGCGTCCTGGGGCGACAGCTGCTCCCACAAGGCCCGTAGCCCTTTCAGTTGCGCCTCGGCCGTCTCCGAGATCGACTCCAGTTTCCGACCGAGTGTCTTGCTCTCATCCTGGGCCGACTGGAGCTGCTTCTCTGTGCTTTCCATGCGCTCGCGTTGCAAGCGGGCTTCCTTCCGCAAGAAGTCCACCTGTCCTTCCGCCTTGATCACCTCATCGCGGTTCTTCTTCATGGTTCTCTCCAGCTCCAGCTCGAGGGATTGAATCCTCTCGCCGTACGAGGCCTTTTCATTCTCCCTCGATTCTCCAAAATGCTCTATTTCGTCCTCGGTGTCATCAAGCCGTGCCTGGAGCTTGCTGATCTCGCCGAGGAGCGACTTTCTCTCCTGCACATGTTCCCTTTTCAGCGCCTCCATGTTTTCTAATAAATCCCTCTTGGTCGAGTTCGCCTCTTCCATCTGACCCTTGATATCGTCGTGCAGAGTTGTCCGTGTGGTGAGGTCTTTCTCAAAGACGGCCGAGCGCGCTTTTTCGGCTCCGAGCTCGGCTTCAAGCTGCTGGATTCGTTGGAGGAGCGCCTCGGAGCCGTCGAATGCGGATCTCCTGCGGTCCTCGGTGGAGGCGCGAGGGGACCTGGCCGAGATTGTATAATCGTTGCGGTCCGAGGGTGGCTGACTGCTGGTTGATGATAGCTGAAACAACGCCCCCACGCTCGGCCGAGATGCCTGGCTTTGGCGGTGAAGAAGATCCTCCAGTCGACGGATCCGGCTGTCAGCAGTCCGAAGCCGGCTCTCCAGCTTCGACTTGTCGTCCTGCAGCGACCGGAGCAGGTCGTCATCGCCGCGGACGAGAAGGCCGCTTCGCACCAGGGCGGCCTCATGCACACTCCCGTTCTTGAAGGCCCGAACGCGTTTGACCTGCTGCTTGGTGGGACCGCTGATCTCGGCAACCATCTTGGCGACGTCGTTGAGCAAGCCAGGATCGGCCTGCTCCTTCTGGAGCATGCCCATGAAAGTATCCAGGTCCTGCTGTGTCATAACAGGCCAAGGCTCCTCTTCCTCCCCGAGGAGGTTGACCTCGAGCCCAGGCACCTTGTGCTCGTCCGAGCGGCTGTCGGGCCCGTAGGTGTCGCCAATGTTCCTTTGCCACTTCCGCCGCCGCTTTACTTCCTCGTCTTGGAAGAGGGCCATCTCGTTGGCAAGTGTGGAAGAGTCTTGCTTGACCTTGTCGAACCATTCTCGCCGCTTCACGGCCTCGGCGACAAATGAGGCATACAAATACGGGACTTGCTGGATGAGGCGCAGGTAGTCGAACGTGTCAAAGTCGTCGTTCTGTCCCACAGCATGGATCTGAGCCTTGACGGTTTGGCTCAGAGCAGTGATGTCGGCAATCCCGTGCATGAAGACTGTGGATTCGGCCGCCAAGTCGTTCCTCGCCTGTGTGGCAAGACGGACCATCTCATCCATCTCGAGAGCTCTGTTCCTGATGCTAGGGAGGAGGCGTTCGGTGTGGATAGCAGCGATCTTGGACGCTTGGGCGAGAAGGTCCCTGGAGGAATCGGTCAAGTCCATGATTGACTGGTAGTCTGTCTCGATCTTGTTGGCCAAAGCTTCAATGTCCTGCAGCAACTGGCCGGTCTCAGCGTCATGAGCAATGGCGGAACGGGCGGCAACACGTTCGAAGTCGGCAACCAGATCTCGAGTATCGGGAAATAAGCGCGAGGCAGCCTTTTCAAGGTCAGCGACACGGCTGGTGAACTTGCGCAGGGCAACGGGGGCATGCCGGCCTGTTCTCCGAGCCACGTCAAGATCGACCAGGTCCTCAAGGGTCGGCTGTCGCTGAAGCCGACCCTTGACGGCGGCGGCAGGGTCGCGGCCCGTCATGAAGCGAACCATGGGTTGCGCAGCGGGGATGCTGCGCGCCAAGGACAGATAGCGCTCCCAGCCAGTGGTGAGGGCGGTATAGTCGGCCTGGGCGCCCGGTGCCCATTTTTTGAGGTCGGTATACTTGGGCTCGAGAACCCTCACGACGGAATCGAGATTTGCGACGGCAGCGTTGAGACAGCACAGCATAACGTCCGTCTCGGACCGTCGATCGTGGCTTGCATTTGCCATGTGAGCGCAGTCCTCGGCCACGCGCAAAGCCCAGTCCCGCCGAGTCTTGAAGAGGTCTTGCCACGATTGTAGAGAGGCCGTGTCAAGAATCTGGTTGGGAGGCTTGGACAGGCTGTATCGCTTCGGCATAGGCACGCTAGGTTTTGGCAGTGACGAGGTGGGCGACGAAGAGGATTGGGCGAGGCGGTTATCGTAGATGCAGACCTCCTTCTGTGCAACAAGTTCCATGAGCGCCCCAGGACGGCTATCCGGGTGTGAGAGGCCTGAGGGACCATGAGGGCGACTGACCTCGAGATGGAATGTCTGAGCCTTGAGCGGTTTCCCCTGCGGTGTGAGGCAGATGAGGGATAAGACCGGGATGGAGATCTGACGTGACACGGCGGCCTTGAAGTCATCGAGGCTAATGTGGCGGCGCCGGCCTGTCAACATACTGGGAAGAGGAAGGAGTCGACTGGAGCATGGAGCATAGAGCATAGAGCATGGAGCATGGAGCATGGAGCATGGAGCATGGAGCATGGAGCATGGAGCATGGATGAACGTACGATGGAAAGTCAGACGTGTCCAAGGGCAAGCGCTGGCCCGTGTGGGCAATCAAGACCTGTGTCGACATATCGACGCATCTCCTCTTGCCGCAGCCAGAGAGATGGGCGGACGGCAGATGAGATGAGATTCGGGCCTTGATACTGGAGCCACAAGAAGCGAGCGAAGGCAGCCAAAGAGGTTGGGACAGGGGTGGAGATCCAAAACGGTGGCCCGGGGGCCGAAGACGTGCGACTGTTCAGGCGCTGAAGACGCGCGACTGTACAGGCGATTAGGTGGACGTAGACTCGGAGGAAAAGGCGCGGGCGCGGGTGCGGGTGCGGGTGCGGGCGCGGGCATGAGGAAGGGCGTGGACGCGGACGTAGGTGTGGTTCACGCGGTGCGCGGTGCGCGGTGCGATGTGCGGGTGGCGGCAAGGAGACAGGTTTCCACAGCACCGCAGCTAGGGAATTCCAAGCCGGTGGAAGAGATGGTACTATTCCCCACCCAGTCCGCGAAGAAGTCCGAAGGCTTGTCGCCTTCGAGAAAGCACAATGTGATATCTCGAAATGCTAGTGGCAAGAGGGAGGTGGGCATCTACCGGTGCTCCTTCGCATGCGCCTTAGTCACGATATAGCCGAACACTCCACATTCCCGAGCTACCAGGCGACTAGTAAAAGCATCACGTGGAAACTAGGGGTCCCGTGCCCGCCTTTTTCGGGCCTTCGCTCCCCGTGTTTGCCGCGAGCCTCGGAGGCTGTACGGCGTGACCACTATTAGTATCCTCTCATTACAAACGGACGTTTGTCATCGAGCATGTTTTGTGTCCGACCGGCAACGGCAACAGGGCAACGGCAGCAGCAACATGAGTTCGCAGCCACTCTTCTCCGAGAGCGAGAGCCGCATCCTGTATCTCTATGACAAACTCGAGCAGCTCCAGCTACAACTCGCGCTTCTCAACGCCCGTCACAACCAAGCATGCGAACGCGAGCTATGCCAGGATATGCGCGACCAAGATCGACACGACGCCCAAGAGCATCTACTCGAGGCAAGAGCCACCTATTCCCTTCGCCAACACGCCGTCGAGGGGGTACTTGCCGCGCCGTCTATACTCAAAGCTGTCCACGACGCGACAGATGCCAACCCCGTGGAATGGTAGGAGGGCTGGTGCTCGGATCGTCGTGCTCGGATCGTCGTGAGCATTTGTATACTGACCAAGTCCCAGCGAGCTGGCCACGCACACCCGCCAGCGCGATACCGGAGCACTTCTGGCGTCAGCTCAAGGCTCTAGCCTGCGGGAGGCTTGCACCTCCCTGGCCAGCATTCAGACCCAGAGCCTGAGTCTCGCTCGCCAGAACGTCGAGCGCGCGACAGTCGTGCTGGACCTCGCTGAGGGCATCGGACGCGGCTCTCGCCCTGGCCCTGGTGTACTGGCCAGCCACGACGCGACAAGGCTTGAGCAGGAAGAACTAGCAGCCAGTCGTCAGCGGTGGAGGCTGATCAAGGGGGTCGCGGCGGGTATCGTGGTTGGGAGCGGGATGGACTGGGTTCGTGAAGGCGCGCTGCGCGACATGGTGCTCGACAGCGACGATTGAGGCAGATTACATTTTGCTTGTCACCCACATTCTCCCTGCGTTGTTTTATTGCTTCAGGTCTGTTGCATCCATCACTAGTCTATTTCGCCAGACGCATGTGCGACGCGAACTTGCAAGCAAAAGGAGCCAAGGAAAAAAAGAAATAGAAAAACAAACCCCCCCCAAAAAAAACAAAGGAAAGGGGAAATGCCATGTTCACGACGATGGAGCGCCGAATTTGCTGACAAGCGCGCCAGGACGCGCTGGAGTGTGGCCATGCGACTTGCATTTCGACTTGCATTGATTGGCCGCGTTTGATGAGGGCGCTAAGCACGGAGTGATTTGGAGACGCGTCGACTATGGTCACAGTCTGAAATGCAATAGTTCCGCGGCACGTACGTATATACCACCTGCGGCTTGTACGTGTTTTTCTGGTACGTATTTAGTGCTGGAGCCATGGAGGAGTTAATACCACATCGCACTGCATTTGACACGCGAATACTCGTCACCCTTTTCATCCTGTGGACATACTGGAAGATAGCAGTAGTAGTACACATTGCACATGCATGACTGCCCGAGTGGCGTCCGCTGTGAGGCCCTGTTGGCCCTGTCCTTCTTCACTCTGACTGTCGCGCATGTCGCGCCTTGTCACACACCGTTGGGGCGATGAGGTAGACCATTCATGGTATACCGGGTTTGGGCTTCCCAACGGAAAAAGAGGAATGAAGGAAGGGGGTGGAGAAAGGAAGGAAGGGGTAGAGAAAAAAGGAAGTGGTGGAAAAAAAAGGGACCCCCTTTGCCGAAACAGCTAGACCAGCGGGGACGAGGAATGATACACTGGACCGGGAGTAGTATATGTATGTATATGTATGTATACGTATGTATACGTGTGTATGTGTATGTATGTGTATGTGTATGTATGTGTCTCTTAATACATGTACATACCACTCAGCCTCCTCTCGTCCACACCCTACTTTGTACATACCGTACATACCTCGGTCGTCACGGTCACGGCGGTGGGCATGGCTGGATCAAATCAATGTCGCTGCTGCCTGGTGGAGAAGTGGGAGGCTGGGCCACTTTTGGCAGTCGCGGTCTGTTCGATTTTTTTTTCTTCCACGTACTAAAAGGGTAGGCGCGCTGGTGTGGCGCCGCCCCTCATCAGCCCATCACACTTGTCTCCCCTCCCCAATCACCCGGCAGGCCACTTGCTGACCAGGCAGCTAATAAGTTTGGGTACTCGGGACCTCCCCCATACAATTTCTCTGCGGGCTCTCTGCACTCCTCTTTTGCCTCATACAAACCTTCGCAGCCAAATCTCTCAGCTAAAAACGCCGCAGCCAAAACCTCGCGCCCAGCCAAGGCTCACTACTCACTACCAATTCACCCACGCAAAAAAAGCACCGCTTGTGAGTGATACTTCCGCTTGCTCTCAAATCCTGTTACGCTCCAGGTCACTCGCGCCAATCCAACAAATCCGCCACCAGCGACTCGCCCGCCGACAGTTATCGTGTACGCCTCATTGGTCTGCCCCGACATGTTCGCCTCGCCTCCGGCCTTCGTTCCCTCGTGTCTGCTCATGTTGATCTCCAACCTTGTCGTCCACAACTTATCCACGCCCGAGAAACCCAGCCATCTACCACTTTCTCTCACATGTCATCTTTTTTTTTTTTTTTTTTCCTTTTCTTTTCCCTCTAGTTTGCTCATCCTTTCCTATCCTTCCCTTCCCTCTCCCTTTCCCTTTCTCTCCCTTTCCCTTTCCGTTTCCCACTTCCTCGTCTACTACCCTATCCTCATTTTCTGGTCATTTTAGCACACGCAGGCGTCTCATCTTGGGCACTTGGCCTTCGTTCCTGCTGTTGCTCTTTTCTGCTCATTATCCAATGCACCGGATTGGCAGCCAGAGATATAGCCAGTGCCCATCTTGAAGCAGCTTTCGCTTGTTTTTCGTCATCACCACCTGCCCGCCTCACTAGCCCAGCTCACTTCCAATTACCACTCATGCTCGCCCTTTTAATTTTGGTGGACTTGCCGCCCACCCGCCCTCCTACGATCCCATGCATTTTGTCGTGTATTTGTACCGGTATTGGTCACAACTCGCAGCGACATTCACCGGCGCACCAGCTCGCTGCGCGCTCACCCAATGATCCACTATGACAATCTGCTTCCGCACTTGCGTCACTGCCTTGCCTTTGCCATGCTTTTGCCTACGTATTTAGCCAAAATCGCTGACCCGCATTCTAGCTTCCAATCATGGCGAAGGCTTCTGCAAAGAGCAAGGTCGAGAAGGCGGGGAAGCGCGGCAGGGGCAGCAAGAAGGGTATGTTGTCGCTCCGTCGGCTTCGGTCCGCTGCGGTCGCCGTACAATTGCTGACTTGGCCCAAAGACCCCAATGCGCCCAAGCGTGGGTTGTCAGCCTATATGTTCTTCGCGAACGAGCAGCGCGACAATGTTCGCGAAGACAACCCCGGAATCACATTCGGTCAAGTCGGCAAGATTCTGGGCGAGCGTTGGAAGGCCCTGAGCGAGAAGCAGCGGGGGCCGTACGACGCCAAGGCTCAGGCAGACAAGAAGCGCTTTGAGGATGAAAAGCAGGCCTACGCCGTAAGCCCTATCTCTATACCGCATTCCATGTCACGAGCAGCGTACTGACATAGCATGACTGCAGGCCCAAGCTGAAGAGGAAGATGATGAATGAGCCATCCTTGGCCCTCAAGTCTTGTTTACGACCTCGTTGAGGTTGGCCGGGTAGGGGGGGACATGGGAAAGGTCGCGATGATCCAGTTCATGATTTCATTCTTTTTTTTTTTCTTTTTTTCTTTTTCATTGATTGAGGCTTCATGCCTTGGACGGTTCGGTGTTAATGGCGGTCAGTGGTATGGGTTGGGGTGACTTCTCCGGTTTCCCCCCCCTCCCTCTTTCTTTCTCGTTTCCTGTCCTCAGCAGCCGCGATATCAGCACCATCTGCTATTCATGTATCGAGCGGCGAGCCAGACGACAGCCGAATGGCCATGGCAACATGTACAACAGATGCCCCGTTTGCTAGGGGCGTTGCATGAACTGTGGTCGGATAGTGGGATTCGTCAACGTTGCTGCATCGAGCCCGTGTTGGTGTGCCGGCATCGGAAATCGGAAGCTGAGCGGCGTCTTTCAAGTTGCCACACCAGTACACTCTTGCCCTATCTGATGCAGTGCCGTGCGTACTAGAGTATTATGGTCTCCCTTCAATCACGACAACTCAGCCACTTAACTACCCGTCCAACGTTCATATGACGCAGCTGGAACCCCGTCGGCACTGGGTTCCATCATCAAGTTAGACTTGGGCTGTCCGCTCTGAGCACTTGGGATGTCAATTGGCGCACAGAATTGGCGCACAGAATGCATGGCATGGGTGGTGGCAAGCAAGTCCATGTCTCTTCCGCAGGTTGGGCAGCCGGGCTGGCCTCGTGGCTCACTCGGAGAGGCTCACACTGCGTCCCAAGCTGCGGGAGGTGCATCCGCCTCGGTCACAACATGCCGCTAATCTGCTATACTCCACCCCGCTCTCCTCTCCTCCCCCCCCCCCCCCCCTCCCCCCCCCCTCCGCCGCCCCGCGCCCCCCC
>WXYE02167565.1:0-18008 GCA_011319275.2 Echinosphaeria canescens | reverse complement strand
GGCTACCCGCTGTCATGCCCTCTTGGGTAGGACAAAGTTATGGGGGACGAGTTTGTACGTATTATGGGGTATTGTGTAGGTGATGCGGTTGCTATGCGGCCGGTGCATGTGCAAGCATGCGGATGGGGGCGAGACGAGACCAGATGATAATCCAGATGGAGATTGGAAACTGGAAAAGAGTGATTTCCTGATTGTTGTAATGCTGTGAATGCTGTGAATGCTGTGAAGTGAGTTGTTAGGCGCATATTACATGCATGTTAGATGCATATTAGGGGTCTGGCTAGGTGTGGAATGGGGGCCACCGTTTTTCCCCGTTCGCCTCGGCGAGCAGAGCACATGCGTTAGGGTGCATCAGATCTGCCAAGACGATGGACAAGATGGACGTGGCATGCTCGTGACCTGTCTATTGTCCTGTTTGGGAGTTGTGATTCGGAGAAGTCCCGAACAGAACCGAGGCGGAGGCGGTGAGGCCCGAGCCCGACGAGGAGCCGGGTGCAGCGCTATGAGCGAGCAGCAGCCGTGTCGAACCGAAGCAATGCCGGAACCTTTGCCGTTTTATTCGCACACCTTTTGTGCTTCCTAACCTTATCTGGGATATGCAGTTACTGGGGTCGGGTAGTTGTTCCAGGACCCGGACCTAGTGCGGCTCCCGTCCACAGCGGGGTACTTGGCTCCACGAGCTTACTACTAGTAGGTTATGCAAGGGGCCAGCTGTTCCCTGTTGTGAGATTTGCGAATGCAACGGTTTGGCGACAGCCGACGGAGGCCGCAGAATGACGACGACATCACATACCCGCATCCGTCACCATGTTTATCAGCGGCAATGAAAAGCGCGGTGAAGGCGGAAGCAGAAGCGGAAGCGGAAGCGGAGCTGTCGGGAGTAGAAGAGGCTGAGGAGGAAGATAGGTTGCGTGTCACAAGATGGGAACGAGTCATGATGAAAATGTCTGATATAGCACTAGGAGACATGGCATCGGACTCGGACTCGGAAGAATGCAGGGCAGAGTTGAGATGGGAGCTCTGCGAGTTGAGCAGCTTAGCGGCGGCTATGGCAGCCACGGGACCCGGAGCTTGTGAATCTGACAGGTTGTGGCTGGCGAGACCGGGATGGCGACGGTGGTCCGCATCCAGGAAGGAGGCGTTGCGGCGGTCATGATGATGGCTGTCGTCACGCTTGCCCTTACCAAGGGTGTTCATGGCCGTAGCCGAGGTGGGACGCGTCGAGGCTGACTCGCTAGCGGACCTGGAGGTGGAGGATGCGAAATGCGAAATGCGAAATGCGAAATGCGAAATGCGAAACGCGAAATGCGAAATGCGCAACGAGAAAGGCGAAAAACGAAAAGCGAAATGCAAGTGGGCAGTGGGCAGGCGAGCAGACAAGCTGCTTGCAAGGAGGAAGATACGGAGGCGAAGGGCGGGCCGGCCAGACCGGGCTCGGACGCGAGGCAAGTAGATAGATAGTCTGTATTACTAGAGACCCAGAGATAAGAAGAGCGAGATGATATAGGAGTGCAGTCAGGAGCAGGCAGGAGTGAATTCTCAGTCTGCCGTCTGCCGTCTGCCGCACTTGACCCAGTCTTGCAGCTCGGTTCGGCAACCATGAGGCGCAGGCGAGCTTCTTCCAACTTCCCCCCCACAACTTTGGCGAAGAAGCTTCCTCCCAACTTCTTCCCAACTTCTTCGCCAAGATAGTCGTCCTAGTCCTAAAGGGCACTTGATTTCATTCGCGGAGTGGCACTGGCACGGCACGGAATGCCCGGCATCCACGCCATCCATCCATGGCATCCATCCATGGCATCCAGCGTCAATGGCATGCATGAAGCCAGACTCCTGAACCTCGATCGATTTCCACCATGCGGGAGATGGCTGCCGCCATACATTTACTAAGTACATTAAGGCTAATGCCAATTGCTTGACCACCTCCCACCTCCCACCTCCGCCGTATCAGCGTCCGAGATGGCAGCCCGTGCTTGCTTACGAACAAGTCAGGTGGCTCCTTCCCTGACAGCTATTTTTTGGCCCTCCTATTGGGCTCTGGAAACATATGTAAATCCTGCCCGAACCCAAAGTCCTGCGGTTGGTGGATGAGTCACCGATCAAGCAGCGGCTGCACCTTCCTCCAGTTCGACGGCTCAACTCCACTCGGGATGACGACGGAAAACTGTGCCCTTGGGCTCACCCAAGTCTCACCCTTGTTGTCCAAGAGCAGCCATCCAAATGTCCCTCCCCCTCTCCCCCGCCTGCTTCGCGATACCCGCCCAACCAGCCAACCCAATCAAATGCCCCTCAGCGAAAATGCCCCTCGGCGTGGTTCGGGATGCTCGACAGCATCCTGCAGCGGCGTGTGCTTGACTTTGTTATACCGACTCGAGACTTGAAAAAGGGACGGGGGAGATGGAATAAAAGCTCTGGTCTGCTCATGCAGCGAAGCCGCGTACACAATACAGTGCCAATCACAAAATAAATACGCAGAGCCCTCCCAACACCTCTGTTTCGAGCGAAGCGAGGCCGGGGGTCTGGAGGGAACCCCCAGGAAAAAAAAGTTCAAAGAAAGAGCAGTCTTTTTTCCTGGGGGTACCCCCCAGATCACCGACCTCGCTTCGCTCGAAGGTGTAATAGCAACGTACAATCGAGGTCAGTAAATACGTACGGATCTAGGATCTATATCTCTATTTTGTGATTTGCACTCTACATATACTACTACAAGGCCTTCTTGCTTCGCATCCCGATACTGTATGCACGAGGCCATTGAACTAATCCCGTGATGCTGTTTTGGTTCATCAGGGGTAGGTGACGAATGGAAGCCATGGATGGAAGCCATGGAAGTAGAACAAGCTTTGAGGTTGGTGGAACCCAAGCGCGTCTAATTGAAAGCCCCACCTGAAGAAGCGCGTCGACGCGTCGACGCGACGCCGCGTCTCAGAAACTCCAAAATCCATACCATACAGCGCTCGCTGAAATCTCTGGCTGGAATTCTCAATTAGACATTGCGCATCGATACGTTGCGTCTCTTTCCGCTCTGTTGCCCTCTTTGCTATCCAGCCATGATCCGCCAGAATCCGACCCGCGTCGACCCCAAACGGCACAACGTCGTCGGCCACCGCAACAAACCAGCTTCGGCCGAGGCCTCTTCCTCCTCCCCCCACCCCACCTCCCTCACCAACAATGGCGACACCTACCCGCACCGCCTCAGCTTCTACGCGGCGCCGCCAACCGCCGACATCACGCTCGAGGAGTTTGAGCAGTGGGCCATCGACCGGCTGCGCGTGCTCGCCGAGCTCGAGGCCTGCTCGTTCCGCAACCGGTCGCCGGATGAGACCGAGGCGCACATGAAGCCCATCGTCGACAAGTACCTGCCACTCAACAGCAGCCCGTCGCCGGGCTCCCTGCCGGCACCGACGCTGCTCCCCCTGCTCAACCGCCAGCGCCGCAAGGACCACTACAGCCACTTCATCCTGCGCCTCGCCTTCGCCCAGACCGAGGACCTGCAGCAGCGCTTCGCCAGCGCCGAGACGGCCCTGTTCCGCCTGCGCCTGGCTGTCGACGACTCGCGCGAGCGCGCCGACTTTGTCGACGGCCTGCGGCTCGGCTGGGGCCGCGTGGCCGACGACGAGCGCGCGCGCCACCGCCGCCAGCTGGCCAGCGTCTGGGCCGCAAACTACGGCAAGAAGAACGCCGCCGTGCTGGCCGACAAGGACGACTGGTGCAAAGTCGACTGGGAACGCGTGCACGACCTGGTCAGGCACAGGAGGGTCTTTGTGCGCGCCGGAAAGGCATACGTGCCGAGCAAGGAGCAGAACAGCATGGTGGTGGCCGAGTTCAAGGCCCGCTTGGAGCGGGAACTGGAGGTACGTGTGCGGAGATGATGAAGATGAAGAAGAAGAAGAAAACAAGGCTGCCTCGATCTGTCTGTTCATCTAGGAGACTGACATGAGTTGGATAACCATGGCCCCCCACCCCCCTTCACCAGCGCACGGCACGAGCTCTGCCCCGTCTCGACGAGGAGGACCGGCTCACGCCGATCCTTAACCACCTGTCCAAAAGCTTCAGCACGCCCGACGCCGGCTACGCGGCCGGCACGACCGGGGTCGTGGACGGGTCCGAGATGACGGCGCGGAACATGGACCGGCTGGCGCGGCACTTCCCCATGTGCATGGCCAGCCTGCACCGCACGCTGCGGCGCGACGCGCACCTGAAGCACTTTGGCCGGCTGCAGTACACGCTCTTCCTCAAGGGCATCGGTCTGAGCCTGGACGAGTGCCTGGTCTTTTGGCGCGCCGGCTTCCGCAAGATCACCGAGGACACGTTCAACAAGGAGTACCGCTACAACGTGCGGCACGCGTACGGCGACGTCGGCGGCGACTCCAACCGCCGCGGCGGCGGCTACAGCCCCTTCAGCTGCCAGAAGATCCTGACCGAGCACCCGCCCGGCCCCGGCGAGACCCACGGCTGCCCGTACCGCCACTTTGGCGACGAGAACCTGGCCCTGCTGCTGCAGGCCGCCGGCGTCACCGACCGCTCCGTGCTCGGCGGCGTCAAGGAGGACCGGGAGAAGCAAAAGTTCCATCTGGCCTGCAATCGGTATGTCGTGTGTCACCTTGGGCCCTTGGACGTTCCTTCCTGTCCCTTATTTCTATCCTTTCCTCTTATTGGGCACCAGAAAAGAAAAACTCCATCTTTTAAGAAAGCTTCCCGTGACCGATGAGATCTGCATAAACCTTTTATTTCTCCGGCGGCGCACAGCAGCAGTAGCGCGATGGGGACAGATGGAGGGATGGAGATCTTCATCTTTCCCATCCTCTATTTTGATTGAATGCATTGCCATGTCGCTCGGGTAGGGACCCAACTCGACACCGTCCCGTCACCAAGTGGCCGAGGTCGGAGGGCGTTGACAGAGAGGCTCAGGTCGCACAAGCGGTCCCTCCCCCCACCCCATCTTAAGCACATGTGTGGGAAAAAAAAAAAAAAAATCAAGGGCCATGTCTCCCGGTCACCTGTTGAAAGGATGTGATATTCCGTTTGCGACACGCTGACCAGGAGACGGGGGGAAACCCCCAAACAGCGTCTTCGAGCACCTCCACAAGACCCAGCTCAAGCGAGCAAGGGACGAGGGCATCATGGCCGGCGCCGAGCTCGAGACCATCGTACATCCCAACGAGTACTTTAAGCGCAGTTACATCCTCACAAACTTGGACAAGAAGCGAGGGGGTGAGGATGACGACGGCGCGACACGCGCATGAAAGGGTGAGGGGGGACGAGGGAGAAGAAGAAGACGGAAGACGGAAGATGGAAGAAATGCCGGTTTCTCTCGCTGCTCTCCCCAGTACTCCTGCCAACCCCAGCCCTACTCCGAGTTCAACAAACACGGTTCAACATTCTCGAACCGGCCATCTGGGTTGTTTGTTTTTGTTTGTTTGGTGGCCAGGGGTGTCACCGGTCACCGATGTGTTGGCCGACACGGGAGCAGGGGGGGCTGGGGAAGGAGTGGGCTTTTTGGAAGCGGCAACGGAGAGCCACGGGTCGGTCTGGACAGTTCTGGGCGGTGATGCGCTGGAGTTCGCTGAAACACACAAGGAACAAGGAACGATCCTGTCAGGATATGTGTGTTGTTGTTTTTGTCTTTGTTTTTTTCCGTGTTACCCGGTGAGATATATAGACCGATACACCGCATGGACACCGAACGTTCAGGTACATGACACATGCTTTTCTCCGTGATGGTGGTACACTACGGGACCGAGATGCCAGCACTGCGGTTGAGGGAGGGTCCAGTCCAGGGGAGGGGAACGAAACCAAAACATATCGCGTCATCCCGTCCCTTTTTTTTTTTCTGTCCTCTTTCTGCAGGCAGTCAGGTACATCATGCTTCCCTATCCAAAGAGTCCGGGACGAACGTTGCTGGAGTTCTTGTGAGGGGAGGACCCTGCCCCAGTCTATGCCGGTCCTGTTGACGAATGTTCCAGTCACGTAGTGCTACTGTCCCGGAGTCTTGGCGATGTACATCAGAGACAGGAGCCATGTAACGGAGGAGAGGGGATTTGAAAATCTAGTAGATCCTTAGGGTCCGTATACCGCTCATTTACTAACCAGCCAGTATCTTCGAGCGAAGCGAGGCCGGGGGTCTGGGGGGGTACCCCCAGGAAAAGGCCGCTCTACCTTTTACCCTTTTTTTTTTTCCTGGGGTTCCCCCCAGACCCCCGACCTCGCTTCGCTCGAAGGTATTACAGTAATAGCATGATCGGGGTTAGTAAATGAGCGTATACGGATCCTAGGATCTGCATGTCGGCGTTGCAGATAGCTTTGAGTAGATAGGCCTTTAACGGAGAAAGGGGGTCAAGGGTCGGTCGGGGTCGGGTCGAGATGCAGCGTTGGTAACTTGCAGACCACCCTCGTGCGCGAAGAAAAGGACCAAAACGCTAAGAGACGCATGCCCGCGGGATGACGAACTTTTTTCATCATGTTGCACGCACTGCAACCGATTCCCAGAAGAGGTCCCTGGTTCCGGAATGGCGTTGATGATGATGCAATGTTCAAAGAGGAGAGAGGGAGCCTTCATCAGCTGCCTTCCTGTAAAGCAACAATAACATCATCATCATCATCGTCGTCGTCATCATCATCATCGTCGTCACCATCATCATCTTAGGCTTCTTATGAACAGGATGGGTCTCGTCCGCGCCAATAGGATAAAAAAGAAACAAAAGAAAAAATGAAAGAAGAAGGTTCCGGAGCTGGCGGCGGGAAGACGATGCTCAGCTTGACGTACTTCAGGCGTCACAATGGGCCCTGGTGCGGCACGATGATGCTATTCCCAACCTCCCCGCCCGCGCCGTTGGTTGGGCGCACGGGGAAGAGGAGGGGCAGGGGGGACAGGAGGGGGGGGCTGACTCTTCCCAATGATTTTCTCTCTCTGCACGCGATCCCTGCTTGAATTGGCCGGGGGGAGAGGCGGACGGGCAGGGACGAGGGGAGGGAAGAAGACCCCAAGTTGCGTCAATGGCGTCTCTCTCTCTCCTTGGTTCACCAAGAAAACTTGGCTTTTTGTTCCACCATCGACTGTCGTCGTCATCGATTACATACTAGACTAGTACTAAACAGCACCGGTCACCGGTAGTTGGTAGTAGGCGCGCGTATAGAGTGCTGCACGCTGCATGCTGCATACGCATGCCCCCCCCAGCCAATACCAAGACCTTCCCCCCCCCCCCGTCTCTCTATCTGCATATCCCTTTTTTGGCCTGGTGAGCTTTGTCTTGGTCCCGTGTTAGTGTTGGGCGGGCATGCAAGTATGCATGGTGGTGAACACGAGGGAGCATTGACGCCGCCGAACCATGTTTTTTTTTTTTTTTTGCTCTTCTCCCCCTTTGTTATTATCAACAACTCCACATCGCTTCCCCCCCTCCCCTCTGTTTTTTGAGGAATGTAACGATGTACGATGAGGTCACATATTCACGAACCCCACGAACCCGACGAGGAGGGGCTTTCGTGTTCCCCCGCCAAAGCCAAATTCGTGCTGCTCCTTCCTCGTATGTATGTTTGTCGTAGTACATGGGCAAGTAATAAGAGGACGTAGTGGAGCAAGAAACCTTGGCAGCGACTTTTCTTTTCTTTTCTTACCTTGCCTTGCAAAAGGGCAAAAAGGGGCGCAGGGTCAAATAAATGTCCAAATCATTCGTGGCCGTAATCAAAACATGGGATTGCAGATGCCCGGTCCCGGGCTCATTCGGGATAATCTCGGTGTTGGCCGAGTTTTTGGTTTACGGCAAACTCCCCCCTTGTCCAAGTGCGGCGCAACCCCCCCCCGGCCGGTCGGGAGCCATGAGATGGTATGTAGATAGTAAAGAGGTTGGCCATTATGCCGAGTCCCGACCTCGGGATCGCCGAGCTATTCCCACCACAAGAATGTATTGGGCACACGGTACAGTGCTAATCACAAACAAAACAAACATGTAGATCCTAGGGTCCGTACATGCTCATTTATTTACCCCGATTATGCTATTACTATAGGATCTTCGAGCGAAGCGAGGTCGGGGGTTTGGGGGGTACCCCCAAGAAAAAAAAAAAGGTTGAAAGATAGAGCGGTCTTTTCCTGGGGGTGCCCCCCAGACACCCGACCTCGCTTCGCTCGAAGATTCTACAGAGCGGTGCACAGATCCGCATGTCTATTTTGTGATTCGTCCTGTTGGTACATGATTCCATGATCCTCCCCCCTATCGCCCTCATCCGCTTCTTGCCACCAGCCCCGCCCCCCATCCTACATCCTACGACAGCTTATGGCTTATGTACATATATATTGTCGTGGGAGGCAACTTGGGATTAGGCCCCGAGCGTTAAAGATTCTAGAACCCGGCTAAAAAATTACTCTGCTGCCTAAGGGGAAACGGACAAAGGACAGAGGGGTGGCAATGATCCGTTCGACAAGCCCAAAGACATATGGACGCGATGATCCTTGACCCCTAGACTCGTCAGAGAACCGGTATGTACTACGTATGTACCAGTCTAGAACACCCTCCTGTTCCGTGAACTTTTGGGGCGGGGTTTTTTCCTTTTTTTCTTCTTATTCTTCTTTTTTTACATCCATACAATTTTTTTCTTTTTTTTTACCTGCTCGCCCGTTAGCTTCGTCTCTGGCCCGGGTTGATCCCGGATCGTCCACATGCCAACTATGGATTCGCTGCCAAGACGGGGTAGAGAAATGGAGCCTTTGAGTTATCATAGATTTGTCTAGAACACGGAGGAAAATTCTCAGCGTACATACCGCTGCATAGGAATTGGCCCCATATCAAGAGACTAAGCCGCTAAAGAAAACGGGGGGTGGGATTGTGTTGAAGCACGTGTGTAGTAGGCAACAACAGAAGAGGAGAACAAGCTTGATGCTGACAGAGCCTAGAGCAGTCTGGACAACGCAAGCAAGCAATTCACTATCACATGTGTAGCGTGAGGCCCAGAACGGAACCGGCCATGAGGAGGCGGTGATAGGCTTCAAGTTGCGCCCTTCCGCCGAGTTCATCCGGCTCAGGAGAAGCCTTCTCGTGAGCGCGTGGGCATGAGTGGTGGAATCGAGTCGGCGCCGCCAAACACAAAAAGGTCTGGTCTTATCGTTGCCAGTACGAAAGCTAGGTTGATGCTCACCTCTCTGTATGTGGGGGGCGGGGGGTCACGACATGGGTGGTGGGTGGATCTCACCTGCAGATTTCGGGATGCGGTGTTTGTTTCTCGGGGACTGATCAACACCGGGCGGGCGCTATGTCAACATACGCCCTTCCTATTCACGCCAGCAGACAAGCTGGGCTGAGAGGCAGTGCACAGCTCTTGGCATGTGAGCCATGTAAGCAGCTAGACCCGAGCACACGTCTACCACGCTAGGCTACGGTCACGGCGTGAGAAGAAGGGGGTAAGGGGGTAGTAAGACAGAGTAGAGAAGGCTTGACGAGGGCACGGGACTTTTGAACGGAAAGACCTTGGAGGGTTGTACCAAACCCCACCAGGCATGCGTGTAGATGAATAATCGGGCAGCCCGACGGGGGCTTTGACAAGGAAGGTTGCCCTCGAAACCGACAGGAAAGTGTTGACGACTCAAAGGGGGAGAAAAGGTTGCACATAGTACACACCACCCATATTGGCATCAAGTCGTGCTGCTAGTTACAGTAGCACAAGCCTTCGGCATGAACGTCGATCCGCAGATCCTTCCCTAGCCCGGCGCCGTCTGTGAACGCGCCACAGCCCATGGATGGGCATTGGAGATCTCGATGTCGGGCCAAAGCATCCATACATGGGAAAGTTGCCAAGTGTCCGACGCCAAGTCTCAAGTCTTGATCATCAAGTCTCTGTACAAGCCGGAACAAACCCTCCATCTCGCAAAAAAAAAAAAAAAAAAAAAAAAGGGTACAGGCGGAACAAACTCTCCATCTCGCAAAAATAAATAAATAAGAAATTAACCCAAAAATGCATCGAGATCCTTCCCCGCAAATGGTCAAGATCGGCGAAATTCAGCACTAGCGCGCCAACTCGTACGACGCGCATCAAACGTCGAGATGCATGTCATGATTTAGGCCGGTTAGAGTAGTAGTGTCGTTAGTCAAACAGCCCGATTTTTTAAATTTAAATTTTATTTATTCGTTCGTTTGTTTGGTTTGGGGAGGAGGAGTGAGAGAGGCGTGGGTGAGAGAGGAAAAAGGAAGGAGAGGGTGAGAAGGAAGGAGAGGGAGAGAAGGAGCGATCGAGAATCGAGAAGGCGGGGTTTGATGGGGAGCGTACGTGGCCACCGTCCGCGGCCACCGTTTCCGGCCAATGCTTGACTCTCGGGGATAAGTGTCTCTTGCCAACCCAACTTGGCGCGGGGGCTGATTGCTTCCCGCTTCTAGCAGCCGGCAGTACTACGGCACGGTGGGTGGCGGTCGCCGGGTGCGCGCGTGCGGGCCGAGTGGTCAGAGGTCAGAGAAGAGGGGGGGCCACTCCGACGCACAGTCGATGGGATGATATGATGCGCCGCCCATCTCAAGTGAGTGGACGGACAAGGCTTGGTTACGACGTACAGCACAAGAGATTCATCACCTGGCACGTCACGTTACAATCATGGAATGGACATGGTGGGCTGGATGCGCTGTCGCCAATGGGTTTCATTTTGATGATTCACGCCTCAAAGCTACAAGATGGATGGTTATGAGGGAGAGAAAAAATTCAAATGGTATCATAATGCTGTTGCGCCTCAAAACACCCGAAAATCCCAGGCAAAGGAAGAAGAAGAAAATAAACAAGAAGAAAATAAAAAGAAAGGCTTCCAATGCCCCTGCAATGCTGTAGCTTTGATGGTTGATGATAAAATTTGCTGTTACCCTGTTGAAGATGGCAGGTGATGTAAAAAAAAAAAAAAAAAAAAACCGCCCAGTCCCGATACCCAGGCTATGAATAGAACATGTGATGGCACAGATGGAAAGATTCAGAATCTGCCAGGTCATTCATCTGAGCAGATATCCGACTCCCTTGATGAGTGGGGTAGGCTAGGGGTGACTGACGACGATGAAGGGGAAACAAAAAAGAGAAAAGAAAATGGGGGACGCTGGTGAGACCACGACTCCACAGTATCGTCAACAATCCCTAGCGCCGACGTCACAAGCCCCTCCACCTTTTGAGACGAAAAAAAGAAGAAAAAAAAATAAACGACGAAAAAAAAAATAAAAAATAAAAAAAGGCACAAGAGGCAAGCCCAAGCTGATGACCCGAGCCGGCTGGCCCACCGCGAAGAGAAGCGGCCCATTCCCAAAGAGTTCTTCCGCCAGCGAATGCATCGGCTCCGGAAGCAGGGTGGCAGGTCGCGAAGAAAAAAAAAAAAAAAAAAAAAAAAAAATAGAGGAGCCGTGGTTGAACCGTCAGCCCCTCAGCAAACTGGCCTTGGCTCGCAAGACTCGAGTGGGACAAGGTCAGATGCTCGGCATGCTGGCCTGCAGGCCGGGGGACACGGGGCCACTGAGCAAGGGTTCCCGGCGACGAATGATTCGGCCGACCAGAAGCTGGCGCGCATCGTGAGACGCCCCCAGGATGCGTGCGGTATGCGTGCGGTATTTATGTCGGTGGATTGGATGCTGCAGTAGACTGCGACCGGGGAAGGGAGGAGGGGGTCTGGGGGGGGAAGCGGCGGCAATCCGACCCCCCGATGTCACGACAAGTGACGTCGGCTGGCTGGAGGAGACTTGGGTACGGAAGGCCGGAAATGGTCATCCGGCTCAAGGCCAAGTCCGATTAAGGTGCCCCAAATGCCAAACAAGAGGTAGAGATGGTGGACCAAAAGTGCTGTCTGCAGGGCTGATGCAATTTTTGACCGACAATCAACTGGTCTAAAATCCGACTTCTCCAGGACTCGAATTCGTGCATAGGCACGACGAGGATTGGCAAGGGACCGACGTTGATCGTTGCTGGATCCAGGTGCCATGGGGTATGTATGGGGGTGTTCACGCAGGGTGTTCACACAGGTGTTCACACATCAGCGGTCCGAAACCTGAGCTGTCTGTAGCTGACGACAATCCTTGGAGCTGATGTGGGCGCTGATTTGGGAGCTGATATGGAGCTGATTTGGGAGCCGAAATGGAGCTGACGATGGAGTCGATGGCGAGAGACGTGAGCGTCTTCAAAGGGTCGACCGCCGACAGTCCCGGAAGCGGCGTTGCACGTGGGCTGTGGGCTGTGGGCTGGGTGGTAACGCGGCGGTGGCGATCATATGTAGCCGGTGGTCTTGGCGCAGGATTTGCAGTAGTAGATGTTGACGCCTATCTGGACGATGCCGTTGGAGGAGAGGTCGTCGGTCGACGTGAGCTCGACGGATCGCTGGCAGCGCAGACAGGTGAGGTGGATGACCTGGACGGCCACGACCGGGTGGTGCTGGACAGATGCGGCATCCATGGTGGAGGAGGAGGAGGAGGGGGATGTCGAGGATAGGCTGGGGCTGTAAAGGGAGGTGGTCGAGGACGTGGACGAGGTTCGCGAGGGAGGCACAGACGACATGATAGTATGTCGCTTGTGTCTCGAGGCGGCCGAAGCAAAATGGGAGGTGGTGGTGGTGGTGGTGGTGTCTGTGTCTTGACAAAAGCGAGGGCAGAGGGCTGGCTGGGTGTTATAGCTGGCGACAAGTCTGGACCCGGTGGAGCGTGCTCGTCGGCGATTGCAAGGGGAGGGATGCGCAGGCCTGGGGGGAGACAGGCAAGGTATTATAGAGGAGGTAGGGGAGGGAGATTGGTGGCGAGGGAAGACACAGCACGTGCAGATAAAGCTTCGCAAACGGGCCCAACTTATAGACCCAGAAACATGCTTTTAATAAAAGGCCCGAGGGGAGGAGAGAGGAGGGAGGAGGGAGGGAGAGCAAGTTAAGACGACCAGGCAAGCATCGCTCGGCCGAGCCCGTCGCAGCCCAGATGTCACACACAACCTGGGCCCTACTGACCCACACCTACACACACACCCACTGGACTAGACACAGAGTCGTGTGCTTCCCGGTACACGTTATCATGCAGCAGGCACGAGCATAGACGTGCCACACCAGTCGGGTACGTACCTCTTGGAGTTCTCATGGAGCTCATGGAGCTCATGGAGGCCGATGGAGCTCATAGAGGGTCTGGCCGATGTTGCCGGGGTGTTCGACCAAGGCAGCCCTTGTGTGTCGGATGAGGGGCTCCCCGGTCAAGGCCCTGGTCACTTGGGATATGCAGGCTCAGCCCAGATGACTGAGAAGCAAGGCCTTTGCCAGCCTGCCAGCCTGCCAGCCTGCCAGCATGCATGTGGTGACACTGGATGCGTGGATGCGTGGATGCGTTTTCTGCACAGTCATGGTTGAAGGTGCCCGCACTATGTTCGTTCTGTGTCTGTGTCTGTGTCTGTGTCTGTGTCTGTGTCTGTGTCTGTGTCTGAGTCTGCCTGTCCATCTGTAGTACGTAGTAGACGAGCAGTGCGTAGTAGACGAGCAGTATTCACAACGCATGAACCGCAGTGTCAAATAGACGTGCCATGCTGCCAGGCAAGGCTCGCCGGGGCTAGTAATGATGGTGGCATCGGCAATCTCGCCGTCGATACCCCCCCCCCCCCCCCCTTCCTTCGATCCCGTCAATGCCGAAAAAGCGCCATCGCAAATGCAAATGCCACGGGCTTGTTCCGCTGCCGATGGGCTTGGGGACTTGGAATCAGTTGATCCCCGACACCCGACAGTTGACCCTGGTTCACCCCCTTGCCGAGACACCCAAGTAGAGAGAGTGTACCCAAATAGTGGCTGATGCAAGTGATTACACCGTACTGCTAACCGCACAACCAGACAACCAGTCACACCACCGCCACGGCCACCAGGCCACCTCCACCGCGGCCACCAGGCCACCACCACCACCACCACCCCACCACTTCACCCTCTCATCAGGACCGACACTACCGACACGAAACACCCCGACACCCCAGAACGCGTTGTGTGCCTGGTGATGCAGCTCCAGGTCCATCTCCTGCAAGAAGCCGCCCTGCCTTGTTCAGGCTGTCGCGGTCCACCAAGGCGCTGCAGGTGTTGCAGGTATTTTGCGCCATGATCCTTGCCGCGGTCCTTTTTTTGGCGCCGTGCCGTCGGGCGGAGCGCGTGGCCAGCCGTGCGGTCATGTCATGACAGCAATGTGTCATGTACTGTGTGCCCGATCAAGCAGCCACAGCAGCCACAGCACAGCAGCCCAATGACGAACCCAGGTCGCCGTTGGCTATTGTCTTAGGCAAGCGCTTTGACAAGAAACTAGTCGAATCTGTCCACACCGCCGGCCTCATTTCGGTGTGTAAGAAAAAAAAAGGAATAGAGAAAAAAAAAGGACGAGACGGAGGAATGTCAGAAGGCAAACGGCAGTAGGTAAACTGACTGACTGAGCGCCGAGCGCTGAGGCCGAAGCACCGAGCGCGAGCCTACGGACCGCGATCGATAGATTGACATCCAAACCCCGATCCCCCCTGATGTCGCAATTTAATACTGCCTTACTGCCTGGCAGCCTGGCAGCCTGGCCGCCTTTTGAGCCTTGGTGGAGCAACGGAGCAAATGCCCGCTTAGGCCCGCTCAGGCCCGCTCGAGCCCGCTCAGGCCCTGGCCCCGGCTGCAGGATCTGTCGTATAGACTGCTCTAGAACGACTTCCTCCACATCCCTCGCCATCGCCAAGTTCTAGACTCTTGACACGGCCGCGGGAGCCACAAGATCCGTAGGAGCTGTTTGCCCGAGTGCGCCTCCCCTTTTTTTTTCCTTCTCTCTCTCATTGCACTCCCTGCCTCCCTCACCGTCCACGGCTAAGGCGAGGGCCGACAACGGTCCCATAGCGTCGGTGCGCGGGAAGAGACTAGCATCCGATGTCAACTTTTCCCTAGGTTTCGTTGTCACGGCACCGATGGGAATGGCATTCTGCCCCCCCTGCTCTACACTGGCCCGCCCTTGTCGAGATGGCTGCCACAAGTCCATCCCCAACGCATGCGATTCCCGAAGGCTGGAGGACCATGTCGATGCCGTTCTCAGGAGAGAAGTCCCCGGCACTAGGCCTTGTAAGGCGGAGCTGTTCGTCCGGGCGACGGCCTGGCCTGCTTTACAGCCTTCTGAAGTTTCTTGGCTAGTAGGAGGCGAAAGCTTTCTCTCCGGCTTAACTTGCTCCACCCTCGGGCCGCGGCCAACCCACCGGCCGCAGGTGGTGGACATGGGAAGCTCCATAATCATAACAGTCTCAATAATAATAATAATGAATCATGTTATTGACACCTACCACCTACCACCTACCACCTACCACCTACCACCTACCACCTACCATCTACCACCTCTTTTCCGGTCCCCTTTCGGGCTCTCCGGGCGGGCGCTAATATCGATACGGAAAAAAAAAAAAAAAAAGAAGAAAAAAAGACCCACCTCTTCTTCAAATCCCTTGAAGCAAGAGCAAAGTGGGGTCACAAGGAAGAGGGTAAGACCATCTGGGAAGGCTCGCCTGACAAGTGCCCAGTGCCTCGTCGCCTCGTTGCCTCTGCCCCGATGTCTCGATGCCAAAACGACGAGCGCTCCTGGGAGGCTAGCTGTTCGCGATGCTCCCCGGCGCCTGGCCCCCCTCCCGCCCCACAAAGGCTTAAAAGGCATGAGCGAGTCATCGAGTTAAGAGCAGAGGGCGAAGCCACTCGCTGTAGGAAGTAGGTCAGTCGATCTCCCGATGGAACGGTCCATCCCAACTGGGCAACACAGGCTGACCGGAGGGGAGGGAGAGAGGGACTGACCGGGAGCTGGCCGGGCAACCCAAAGGCGGATGGCGTGGTCCGGACCTTCGTCTCCTCACTGGCGTCCGAGCACATGAGACGGAAAAAGAGATGGCTACAAACGCAGTCGCCTTGTTGCCCAGCCAGGAGCCAACAGACTTTCCGCCACCAATTTTGGACAGCAGCTGCCCGTTTTTAGAAGCAGAGCTGTCAGCTCGAGACCAGGTGCCTCCGATTCTACTAGGTTGAAGCTGCAGGAAGCTACTAAGTCGTGGTAGGTTAGATAAATACAGTGCCAATCACAAAATAAACATATTGATCCTAGCGTCTGTACACGCTGATTTACTAACCCCGATTATACTATTATTATTATATCTTCGAGCGAAGCAAGGTCGGGGGTCTGGGGGGTACCCCCAGGAAAAAACAAAAAGTTAACAGGTAGAGCGCCCTTTTCCTGGGGTTCCCCCCAGACCCCCGACCTCGCTTCGCTCGAAGATATTATAATAATAGTATAGTCGGGGTTAGTAAATGAGCGTGTATGACCTAGGGATGTATATGTTTATTTTGTGATTGGTATTGTTTAAAAAAACAGAAAGAAAGAAAGAAAGAAAAGAAACCGAAGAAAACAAGGCGGGCCCGTGGTCCGCCGTTCCAATGGCCGCGCGATACTCTCTCTCCAAACACTTTTGCCTCGTCCGCTTACTCCACGGCCAGCTAGCTTGTCTTGGTACTTAGGAAGAAATGCTGATCTATTTGCGACGTCCGGTGCGGGCTCTAGTTGCTCCCATCGGCGGAACATGACTCATGAGAAGGCCAACCAGATCGCGATCCGGCGCCTTGGTCGAGATGGTGGTCCCCGACAACCCACGGCCCCACGGGAACAAAGTCCCCATTACATATGTATGATATCGACAGGACCATGCACAGCCGGAAGGCCTACCAAGACTCGGACATCCATCATCCCAGCAAGATACAGCAAGTTGACATGTACACACGTACCGACACTGTATGTATATAGACACTAGGCCTTTTGAAGAGAATGTGGAACCGCTCTCCTGGGACTCGGACGCCTGCTTGTCGGGAATAGAAAGGGGATAGATGGATGCATTGACAAAGAAAGTGGCATGTTTCCCCATAGTTCCCATGGGTCCGTTGGAGGACAAGGAACTTGCTTATACCCTGACATGTCAGCACAACAAGTTCTCCCATTGGGGAGGGAAGGCCTTACCGTGGCTTTGTGTTTGTTGGTCACATCACAACTCCTGCTGTCCATGTACCTTGGGCTGGCTGTCACATGAAGAATCAGGTTGAGCAACAGCACAATCCCCACCCGAGGGGAAGACGCCCAAACACCATTTTGACGCTCGAGCCTCCCCCGCCCCCCCCTCTCCTCCTCCCCTTACCTCAACAAGCCAGAGATGAGAGAAAGGCCTCAGCTGATCCGGGGATGCTAGTTGGAGGGAAGCTTCCCCGGCTCCCTTTTGCTCGCCTCCACAGTCGGGCGTGGAGGCAGAGAGGGGCGGGCCAGGTAGGCAGGGACCTATAACAAACGCCTTCCTAGCCTCACCCGGCCTTGCAGCGCTTTGACTCGTCATGTCTTCGGATGGCTCTGCTAGGAGGGAAGGGAGGACAGAGAGAGAGCGTCACACTCAAGGCAGTCGAGCCACGCGGCCTGTTTGGACTCGGTGGCCCTTGGCTTAGGTATCTGTGACTCGTAGCTCCAACTCTACTATCCGAACATGTCCTTTTAGTTCCTACGGTTTCTCACCCCACCCCCTCTTCATCCCAGGGAACATCGGTCCGTGGACGAACGACAGCACAGACACTAGTCCGTTTTCCATCAGCATCCCCCCCTGGATATTACTAAAGAGACGGCAAAACGGCTCCAAGCTTGACCCTGTTCAGGTTAGTGGTCCCAAGAAACTGGCAGGCCCGTCCCACGTCGGGGACATCGGTCCCGAGCACATGAACGGCCGCTCCAGCTAACCGCAATGGAGGCCAGACTGTTCAAGTTAGTACGATCGAGACTGAGCGTTAGTATACCCACAAGAATACCCGATGTTCCAAGTGTCTTGAATATCCTCCGACGTAGGGGGGGAACTATTTCCCCCGTGGAAATGTGCAAATATCTAATTTCTTGTCTACATATTGTCCATCTGCTGCTGCCTGTTTGACATTTTCCTAATAATGGACGGCCTTTTGAGTCCTAGCACCAATGGTGAGACCACTGGCTGCATTCGCTGAGCGCCACGAAACAACCGTGCGTCTTGCACATCCCGCCCGCCCGCCAGCC